>RCUC01122138.1:0-39123 GCA_003697995.1 Taxidea taxus jeffersonii | reverse complement strand
ACACACACACACACACACACACACACACACACACACACACACCTGGAGAGAACTGCAACACCACACTTGAATTAGAATTTTAAACCCTCAAATGAGAATTTAAAGGTGGTTTTTTTTTAAAAAAGTAAGAATCAGAAATGCCTGGGTGGCTCAGTCAGCCTGCCTGCCTGCCTTTGGCTCAGGTCATGATCCCAGGGTCCTGGAATCCAGTCCTGCGTCTAGCTCTCTGCTCATCTGGGAATCTGCTTCTCCCTCTGTGCCCCGCCGCCCCCACCGCTGCCCCTGCTTGTCTCTCTCTCAAATAAATAAATAAAATCCTTTAACAAAAATAAACAAATAAATAAACAAATAAAAATTAAGAATAGAAATGGTTCCCAAAACAACGACAACAAAACTCTTTCATAGGTTCTTTCCATAACTTGGCTGTTGTGGACAAGTGGAGATGCAACGGGGGTGGGGGCTAAGGGGGTAGGAAAAGAATAAATGAAACAAGATGGGATTGGGAAGAAGACAAACCAAAAGAGACTCTTAATGTCATAAAACAAACTGAGGGGGGTGGGGGGAGAGAGGAGTTGGGAGAGGGTGGTGGGGTTACATTATATGTTTAAATAAAAAAAAATAATAAATTTAATTAAACAAAAAAAACCTCTCTCATAGGAAGAGAGCAACAGGAGTTTACTTAGCTAAAAAAGATATTAAACAAAGATATAAACTATTTCTAAAAAAAGAAAAAGAATAAATTACAAAATGCTCAAGGTATAATAAATCCAAGTGAAAATTTAATGAGGCCATTGAAGAAAAGAAGAAAACAATCAAGAAAATAAAATGAGATAAAGAAATAAAAATGATTAAAGAGATGGTAAATGAAACAGAAGGCAAGCCAGGAACGCCCAGCGTGCATATAACTAGAGATTCCAAAGAAAAACAAAACAATCTAATAGCAGTAATATTTAAGACTATAATCTAGCAAAGCTTTCAAAACACAGCTAAATTTACATACTGAAAAGGCCCCTTGTGTACTCTGGAAAGCTGACCCAGAACAATAAATTCTCAAAATCTTAATAAAACTATTAGTCTTTTTTTTTTTTAAAGATTTTTATTTATTTATTTGACACAGAGAGATCACAAGTAGGCACAGAGAGAGGGGGAAGCAGGCTCCCTGCTGAGCAGAGAGCCGGATGCGGGGCTGAGCAGAGAGCCGGATCCCAGGACCCAGGGATCATGACCTGAGCTGAAGGCAGAGGCTTTAACCCACTGAGCCACCCAGGCGCCCCAAAACTATTAGTCTTTAAAGACAAAATCATCAGGATTCCTGGACAAAAACATTAAATTATAAAAATTTAAAAAATTATACTGCTGTCAGACTTTTCAAGAGCAAGACCAAAGAATAGCAGCATTTCAAAAAATCTAAGAAAAGTCTGAGCCAAGGATTTTATATGTAACAAGTATCAAGCCTATAAAAATGAACAACTTTGAATGAGAAGCAACTCAAGATACACTGTAACCAGGAGCTCTTCATGAACCTTCTACTGTAAGATGAGCTCAGTGGAAAACAAAGGACAACTGGGAAGCTTCTACAAAAGGACCAAAGATGAACATTTCACATCCTTAACTGTAGAACTAATACAAGGTGGGTTTTGATGTATGAAGGGAAATAGTATGTAAACATCATATATTTTGTCAAAAAGATAATACAACTAATGGAAGGAGAAAATGGGAAAAAATGGAATAAGAGCATTGGCTGTTGTAAATATAATAAGTGGGAAGCGAAGAATGCCATTTACATTTCACAAATGGCAGAATGAAACAATAAGTAAGAAATAAGGTGATTAAAGGCACTATACAAGGCATACATGAATAAGTATACATGAATAAAACATAAGACAAAACTCCTTCAATATCAAAAGAAATGTTAAATAAAGGAAAGGAGGCTTAATAAATACAGAATGAGGAAATGCAGAAAGAGGTACAGTAAATATAATACACTAGACACAGCAATTATAAAATAACATTACAAAAGCAACATATCAGTCATAAAAATAAATACGAGCAGGCTTCACTTACATACGAAAGGAAAATATTTTCAAATTGGCTCCTAGAGCAAACCCAGCTCTACTGTGTATACGAGACACACTTAAAACAGTAACTCAAAAGTTCGAAACATAAAAGCAAGGGCAAAGACATACTAGGCAAATGGGAGCAATAAGGAAGCAGGGCTTGTGTTTCTGATATCAAAGTAAAATTCAAGCCAAGAAACATTAAATGAGAACAAAAAGGGCATTTTAAAACGCTAGAAGCCATAATTCACAAGGAGGAAATAAAAGTTATTTCTATGCACCAAATAATACTGTGACTATTTATTAAAAACAAACCATAAGAGATATAAGATGAAATAGTAACATTAAAAATAGGAGATTTTGAAGCATTATTTTCAGCTCCAGACAAATAAAATTTTAAAATTCAGGCTAGAGAAGATCTAAATAACATAATCAGCAATATACAATGTGGAGGGATATATCAAACACTACAGCAATATGGGGAATACGTTTTCTTCTCAAATGCACATAGAATATTCCCCCCCAAATTAACCATATATTAGGTCACAAAGAAAGCATCAGTAATTTCCATATTAGAAGCAACTACTACAACACTCTGATCACAATTCAAAACAACTGAAAATTGAAAAGAAATTTCACGTGGAAGTTAAAGTGGAAGAGGAAATACCATCATAAGTTACAAAACTTCTGAAAAAACAAAGATAACTAAAACAATAGTAGAATCTGTGGGGTATATTTAAAGTAATGATTGGGGAAATTTCAGTTTTAAACATCTATATCAGGGGTCAGAAAACTAGCCCCTGGGGCAAACCCAGCTCAATGCCTGTTTTGTATGACCAGCAAACCCAGTCCAGCTTATTTATTTATGTATGTCTTATGGCTGCTTTTGCACTGCAAATGGAGAGTTGGTGAACTGTGACAAAGATTATATGGCTCACAAAACCTAACATTTATACTACTTATAAGCCCTTTACAAAAAAAAAGTTTGCTGCTTCTCACTCCATAGCAATAGAGATAGATAAAAATTAAATAAATTCTCAACTTAGAAAATATTTTTAAAAAGTAAGCCAGAATAAGCACAATGAAGAAAATAACAGAGATAAACACAGAGATTAGTTAGGTAGAGAAAAGAAAACAGTTTACTAAATTAAATCAAAATTTTAGGGCACCTGGGTGGCTCAGTTGCTTAAGCACCTGCCTTCAGCTCAGATCATGATCCCAGGGTCCTGGGATGGGTCCTGTGTCCAGCTCCTTGATCTTTGAGGAGGATCTTGATCTTCCTCTGTTCCACTCCTGGCTTGTGTTCTCTGCTGTCTTGCTCACTCTCTCTCTCAAATAAATAAATAAAATCTTAATTAATTGATTAATTAAATCAACATTTTAATCTTAAAAAGGGTAAAAAATAGACAAAATGCCAGCTAAATGAATTTTTTTTTTAAGGGAGAAGAAATAGATGGAAGAAGTAACTGTTGATACAGAGAGAGAAATCTATATTGTATTGTGTATGTAATATAAGATAATTAGATATAAATTTTGCACACCTGCATAAAAAATGAAAAACATGGATAAAATCAATAGTTAATAACTCATTAGAAAAATAAAATTTGTCAAAATTGTCTGGTAGACAATAGAATAATTTCTGTAAAAGATATAGTGAAAGATCAAATTAAAAAAAAAAACCAAGACAACAAATAAGGAGAATTTTTTTTGTAACATATATCAAGAGACAAAGAGATACTATACCTAGTATATAAAGTATTTTTTTAATCTAAGTAAAGAAAAAAATTCAACATTCTATAGAAAAAGTGACAAAAGACATGGATACAGATAAATTCACAAAGAGCAGGTGATCTTTAAACACATGAAATGGCATTCAATGTTATTTATAATAAAGGAGATTTAAATTAGAATCTCACTAAGTTACCATTTCTCACTATAGATTGATACAAATTCAAAAGCTTAATAATGCACTCTGCTGGCAAGGTTGTGGGGAAACAGGCACTCTCATACATTGCTGTGGGAATGCAAAATGGTACAACTCTTCTGGAGAATTTGGCAATATCTAACAAAATTATATATGCATTTACATTCTGTACCAGAAATCCCATCTCTAGGAAGGTATGTTTGGAACAGTATGAAAATATATGTTGCACATTATTTGTGATGACAAAATATTGCAAATTACCTATGTACCCAAAGAGAAGGCTTGGTCTACTAAACTACACCCACATAGTGGCAGACTACCAAGTTATAAAAAGAATGAGGAAGACTTCTATAAATAGATATGGGGTGATTTTTAGGATATATTCATAAGAAAAGCACAGTGCATATCACTATATGATATACTCTGTGTCTGTTGTATGTGTTGTGTGTATAAGTGTGTGTGCTTACTTTTGCAAAAGGAAACAAGAAAGATGCCAGAAAACAATGCAATTGGTTACTGGCAAGGGTACAGGGGAGCAGAAGCCATAAAAAGGTATGCCATTGAGAGTGATACATGTCTGGTTTACATTTTTGTGTAGTTTGATTTTAGAAACATATTAATGTTCTCCATATTAAAACACTAAAATGAAAGGAAAAAATTAAAACCTTAGGCAACCAAAAACAAATGAACCGCACAGAATTACATAATCATACTGACGTGGTATAGGGAGACCTAATCCAAGTAACTTTTAAACAGAATACCTCGACTACATATCCACAATCTATTAAAAAAGAAAAAGAAATCAAATCAAATCTTACAGGCATTTTAGTAAATATATTATTCATAACTGTATCAATTATTTCTGTTTGTTTTGGTTTTGGTTTTATTGAGGTATAACTGGCATATAGCATTATAGTAGTTTCTGATGTATAATATAATGACTCTATATTTATATACACAGCTAAATGATCACCATAATAAGTCTGGTTACCATCTGTCACCATATGAAATTACAACTTTTTTTTTCTTGTGATGAAAACTTTTAGAATTACTCTTTTGGCAACTATCAAGTATGTACTACAATATTACTGACCACAACCACCATGCTGTATATAGTATCATGATGAATTATTTATTTTATAATTGGAAATTTGTACCTCTTAACCCATTTCACTCATCCCCAAACTCCTTCTCTGCTAGCAACCACTGTTCTGTTCTTTGCATCTATTAGTTTTACTTTGTTTTGTGTGCTTATTTTTTTGATTCCACACATCATTAAATTATATAGTACTTGTCTTTCTTTTTCTGCCTTATTAGCATAAGTCCATCAAGATCCATCCATGTTATAAAAATGACAAGATTTTATTATTTATTTAAGGCTGACTAGTATTCCATTTTATAGATATATATACCACATTTTCTTTTTTTAGTTTTTATTTTTATTTTTATTTATTTATTTATTTTTTAGATTTTTATATAAACATATAATGTAACCCCACCCCCCTCTCCCAACACTCCTACCCCCTACCCCCCTCAGTTTGTTTTATGACATTAAGAGTCTCTTTTGGTTTGTCTCCCTCCTGATCCCATCTTGTTTCATTTATTCTTTTCCTACTTCCTTAACCCCGACCCCTGTTGCATCTCCACTACCTCATATCAGGGAGTCATATGATAGTTGTCTTTCTCCGATTGACTTATTTCACTAAGCATAATACCCTCTAGTTCCATCCATGTCGTCGCAAATGGCAAGATTTCATTTCTTTTGATGGCTGCATAGTATTCCATTGTATATACCACATTTTCTTAATCCATTCAAGAAATGGTGGTTATTCAAGTCATTTCCATATCTTGGTTATTATAAATAATGCACGGGAAATGCATATATCTTTTCAATTAGAGTTTTGTTTCTTCAGATAAATATCTAGTACTAGAATCACTGGATCATATCATTTTTAATTTTTTTAGGAAACTTCATACAGTTTTCCCTAGTGGTTGCACCAATTTACATTCCCACCAACAGTGCATTAAAGTTCCCATTCCTCCACATCCTTCCCAATGCTTCCTTTTTTTCTTTTTTTGGATAATAACTATTGTAATAAATATGAAATGGTTATTTTATTGTGGTTTGATTCACATTCCTCTGGTGATTAGAGATGCTGAGCATCTTTTCCTGTGCCTATTGGCCAACTGTACGTCTTCTTTGGAAAAATATCTATTCAGGTCCTCTACGCATTGTTTAATTGTTTGTTTTTTTGCTATTGAATTCTATGTATCCTTTATATATTTTGGATATTAACCTTCATTGGATACATAATTTACAAATATTTTCTCCCATTCAGTGAGTTGTCTTTTCATTTTGTTGATGCTGTCCTTTGCGTAGCAAAAGCTTTTTAGTTTGATGTCGTCTCATTTGTTTATTTTTGTTTTTGTAATTAGGTCCAAAAAATCATTGCTGAGACTGAAGTCAAAATATTTTTCACTTACGTTTTTTTCTAGGAGTTTTATGCTTCTGGTCATTCAAGTCTTTAAGTTTTGTATATGGTGTAAGATGATAATCTAGTTTCATTTTTTTGCTTGTAGCTGTTTTCTCCACACTTGGCCCTGGGGGTCTTGAACAGACTGTTTTTGGCTACTTGCCACTGACAAAATCCAAAGGCTGAGAGACTGGTGGTGAAACAAGAAAGGAATTTATTCAGTGAGGCAAACACCAGGAAGACAGTGGCCTAATGTCTCAAAGACGGTCTCCAAAGTGCCAAAAATACTTCAGGTTTGTAAAAGGAAAATGTAGGCCAAAAGTAGGTGATCATATGCCAGTGGGAAGTGAAGGCGAAATTGATCATTATCCTAGAGTCATGGGGTCTTATGGGCTCAGGACAGTCCTCATTGCTCGAGGGGTCATTTTTGTTCCCATTAAGGGATGTTTTGCCCACAGGGTCCCTTGCTTGAGTTAAGAGATAGCTGGAAAGAAGAACATTATTAATTAGAAAGTTTGAGGTCAAAATGGAGGGAGTTGAAGTGCTCTTTTACTTGAAACTGACCCTACTGTGGGAATGGTGAGCAAAATCCACTTTCCAAGGACAGGAAAGAGGCTGAGGAGCTTCTGATTGCCCAAGTCCAGGTTGGGGGTCAACAGGTGGTCACGTGCTCTTGATTACCTCCTCCAGCATCACCTTATGGACAAAATATTAGAAACCCTAGAAATTGTAAGCATCAACATATAACTATATTTTGAAAAGACATCTTCAGTTTTATAATTATTTTTATTTGTTTTTAATCATAGTATTCGACTTATTTTAAAAAGACAGTAGACATTTGGTGCTCCTCAAAAATACATCTGTGTAGGGACGCCTGGGTGGCTCAGTTGGTTAAAAATACATCTGTGTAAATAACTTTTTTAAAGCTGGGAAAAAACCTGTTATAAAATATCTGACAGTGAACACAAAGGTATCTAAAACAGGCATCAGGTAATAGGAACAAAAGTAGCAGAAGTCAACAGCTTTAAACATTGATCATTAAATAAAATCAGTTGAAAATTTTCGATGTATAGGCCACCACCAAAGGAATAAAACAAGATGTATACTGTCCAAATCTTTAAGAGAGCCCTCTAGGAAAAGAAGAGAGAGAAAAATAAATCTACAGCTCATTCCATATACTTCCTTTTGTCTTGTCTCAAAATTACTTCGAAGCATATTGCTGAATATTTAGGCCAAATCTTCAAAAATAAGAAAATACAGCAAAGCCAGGCAACTTGGAATAAAGGAACAAGGAGTTCTCAGATTCAACTAGTTTTTTTGGAACATCCCCTATGTGCTCATTCCTTCTGAGACAGTATTTCAACACAAATCTTTAAGATGGGCATCATTGCCCTCATTTTTATGAATGAGAACACCGAAACTCAGAGAGAGCAAATAGCTCACCCAAGGCCATAAATCTAATGAGCATCCATGTCGTGATTCAAATCCAGATATTTGCATCCGGATTCCATCATCCTCTGAATTACTTCATGTTGCTTCCCTTCAGCTTACTCAAGTTCAGCAGTGCTCAAGTTCAGCAAGTCAACAATTGCTTTCTCTTTCCTCTTTTGTTGTGCTGACTTTCCTGCTCTCATCATTTATGCAAAGAATCAAATCAACACAATAACATGTGCATTGTGCCTAAGTAAACAGGATGTTCCCACTTACAAGATGGAATAGCACGAATTTGAATTCTATCCAGCCTCAGGCATCAATCTCAACAAAAGTGAAAAGGAGGGCAACTCTGGCTGCTACTAAATTTCCCTTACATTCTAGGAGCTGTGCCAAGTGAAATCTTGCAGCTTATACTTAAAAAAAATCTGAAACCAAACAAAAAAGAAAACCTTTGTGCATTCATTCTAGTAAGTAAGCACACGCATACAAACTCTTATTTAAAACTACTCCCAATGGTAGCCAAGTAATTTCCCATTTTATTCTAAACATCCCAGTTACATAAATTTTGCATAATTCCCCAAACCCTGAAAACTAAAAGGCAAATATTCACTTCTCTCTCAAAAGACTAAAAATAAAAAAAGGTATCTCTCAAATTGTTAGTACATAGGTGTTTCTCCAAGTAGACTCCAAGTTTCTGTGTGGCCATTGGTTTCAAGGCAGGAAAAATGTTACTTTACTAGATTCACCCACCCTCCCTCTAATTGATCCAACCAAACACCTTAAATAAAAGTTTGGGATATTTGGACAAAATGGGTACTTGAAGAATTGAGGTATTGCTTTTCTGTTGGGAACATTACTTTTTAACTCTAATGAGGAATTTAGGCCAAAAAATTATATACCCTATACTTATTATATTGGGGGAATTCAAAACTGCCAAATTTACCACAACCGAAGAGGGTAGCTATATTGATTTGCTGCCAAGTAATTATGTATAATATCTAAAGACTTATGGTAGAGATGTCATCCTGTTTCATTAATGCTTTTCCATTTATATGCTAAAGTGCTTACATTTTCAGGAAATTCACAAGTCTTTCAAGTCATTTACCCAACAAGATGGCTAATGCAGATAATTCTTTATGTGTATGATCTAGGAAAAATAAAGACAAAACATGTACATAAAGGCATGTAAAAACCACGCCTTTTGTAACTACATCTGCCTCTGTAACTTCTTTAGTGTTAAGGAGTCCATTTTCTTTCTTTTCCTCAGAAAAAGAAAGAAAAGCTAAACTAATGACTAACAACTGTTCTCAAGCCTATTGCAGAAATGCTCACTAGTACGATACTCTGCCCTTTTAAGTTTTCCCTTGTGTTAGTAATTACCAAATCAGAGAGGCCATAAAATAATAATTTCAAAGACCAAATTCCACTTTTTACATAGCAAAAGATGCTCTCTTTTCCAGATACATGCTTTATGGGACATATATTTTAAAAAACAGCATATCCTAAATCCTAGGATTTCTTACCACCCCTACTCCTAACTACTACTTCAGCCAGAGCTAGTCGGTTCTGGCTTGATAACTGTCCTTGGCTGCCTGCCTCTTCTTGGCCCTCTGCCATCATATCACCAGTCAGCAGTGGACAGAATGATACTTTCATACCATGCCATCCCTATTCTCAAAAACTCTCTAATAACTTTCTAGCTCTCAGAACGAAAAACTAATTTTTTCCCATGGCTTGAAAGACCTTAAGTTATCTGGCTCCAGCCTCTCTCTCAATGAATGTAAAGAAGAGGTGCACATGACCAGGCATAGGGGATAGCAATCTTCCCAGGAAACAGGCCTATGGGAGAAATTAGGGCTGCAGTTTTTTTATATTTTATTTATTTATTTGTTAGAGCGAGCACAGGCAGACAGAGAGGCAGGCAGAGGCAGAGGGAGAAGCAGGCTCCCTGCCAAGCAAGGAGCCCGATGTGGGACTCGATCCCAGGACGCTGGGATCATGACCTGAGCCGAAGGCAGCCGCTTAACCAACTGAGCCACCCAGGCGTCCCAGGGCTGCAGTTTTGAGAGTAAATCTGATTCTCTAAGAATAAGAGAGAAAAAAGTAGTTTCCAAAAACAAAAAGAGAAAAGAAAAAAAAAATAAAGAGCATATTTCCAGGAAGAGATCAGAAACTTTAATGTACATATAACTGAAATTAAGGCATCTTCAGAGGGTTGGTTAAAGAAAAACTGGTGGGTTTATTTGGAAATAACTTAATCTTTTCATAATTTCTATTTATGTAAGCTTGCTTGTCCATTGCAGGATGAAAAAGAAAAAAAATTTACTTTGCTGAAAAAGGAAAAGAAAATGAAAAGGTAAAGAAAAAAAAATTACTGTGCTGTCATTGAAAGAGTTGCAAAGAGTACTGGCCTCCATTTTGTATTTACATTTTCTGTGGGCTTAATGTTTTAAAGTTTTAAAATGACTTTAAAAGTCAATTATCCTCCAACGAAAAATAAATATTTTTTAACTAAAGGGGATTATTCCAGAGAACTATATATCAACATTTGGAAATTAAAATATTAATTGAACAATTTTAGAAATTTTAAATATATCTGGAGTGTCCCTAAGAGTCCAACTAGTTCAAGAAGCAAGTCTCTGCCCAGTATAGGAATACTTTCTTTTACAGCTTTGAACACATGGTCATCTAATTTCCAGTTGAAAATTTCCAATGACAAAGGACTTTTCACCTTGAGATTTCTTCCATTACAATTCTGATGAATGGAGAAGTCTTTACATTGAGTCAACTACTTCTTTACAATTCTCACTTACTGATTCTAGATTTGTCTTTTTTTTTAATTTTAATTTTTATTTATTTACTTATTTTTAAAAAGATTTTATTTATTTATTTGACAGAGAGAGATCACAAGTAGGCAGAGAAGCAGGCAGAGAGAGAGAGAGGGAAGCAGGCTCCCTGCTGAGCAGGGAACCCGATGTGGGATTCGATCCCAGGACCCTGAGATCATGACCTGAGCCGAAGGCAGAGGCTTAACCCATTGAGCCACCCAGGTGCCCCTAGATTTGTCTTTTTGACCAGTGTAGAATAAATCTAAGTTTTCATTGACCTAATGTTGTAATATTTGATTACAACTGGTATTTCTTTTGTACTTGCTCTTTTCTACAGTCTAAAATGCCCAGATCTGGGGCACCTGGGTGGCTCAGTTGTTAAACCTCTACCTTTGGCTCAAGTCATGATCCCGAGGTCCTGGGATCATGGGTCCTGGGATCCTGGGAAGCCTGCTTCTCCCTCTCCCACTCCCCCTGCTTCTGTTCCCTCTCTCGCTGTCTCTCTCTCTGTCAAATAAATAAATAAAACCTTTAAAAGTAAAAAATAAATAAAATTCCCAGATCTTTTGATACTTCCTCACATTGAATGGTTTCCATTCTTCCTACTGGATCACTTTCATTCCTTTGGAGATACCATTGTTTGCAAATGTTTCCATTACAATATTACATCAAGTACAGATCTTCCTCAAATTATGACAGGGTTATATCCCAACAAACCCACAATTTAACAGAAAAGATTGTAAGTTGAAAATGCACTTAAGACACCTAACCTACTAAATATTGAATATCGTATCTTACCCTAGCCTATCCTGAATGTTCTTAGAACACTTACATTTGGGAGGTGCCTGCGTGGCTCAGTTGTTGGATGTCTGCCTTTAGCTTGGGTTGTGATGCCAGGGTCCTGTGATTGAGGCCCATATCGGGCTCTCTGCTCAGGGCAAGCTTCTCCCTCTTCTGCTCCCCTGTGCTTGTATTCCCTCTTTTGTTATCTCTCTGTGTCATAAATAAATAAAATCTAAAAAAAATAAAAGAACACTTACATTAGCCTCCAGTTGGACAAAATCAGATAACACAAACTCTATTCTATAATAATATAGAATATATTCTATATTCTATAATATTCTAATTATAATAAAGTGTTGAATATCTCCCATGATTTTTTGAATACTGAACTGAAAGAGAAAAACAGAACAGTTGTATGGGTGCAGAGTGGTTATATCAATTGCTTCCCCTCATGATACACATATACACACATATAAACACCACTGACTGGGAGCTGTGGCCCACTGCCACTGGCCAAATCATACAAGAGTATTGTATTGTTTATCACTAGCCCAGGAAAAGATCTAAATTCAAAATTCCAAGTACAGTTTTTACAGAATGCATATTACCTTCACATCATCGTAAATTTAAATAACTGTAAGAGGAAACATCATAAGTTGGGGACCATCTGTACTAAACATAACACCTCAGATGTATCATGACCACTGAAGATGAAAATTATATTGCCTTTCTTGATCTATATGATATTTTTAAGAGTCATGAGATATTTATACCACTAGCTTATTAAAACTCTTTTTTTCCCACATACACGTCTATGAAACCAGGTACCTCCCAGCTTATATTTTATTTTTTTAATTAAAAACCGTTTTATTCAAATGCCAAACTTTAATCTTCCTTAATTGTAACTGTTAGTTGCAGTCCCTTTGGACTGCTGAGTTCTTGGACAATTCCCTGGAATCTTAATTGTATTATAATCTCGATTGTACTACCTTTCTCTTCCAGTTTTGTTTAATTAACAGATTTGGCAAGATAACTTGTGTCACTATGTTCATGATACAGTGTTAAACAGAAGAAAATCCCTTAAGGTATATCTTACTAGAATATTTTTGGAAACAATTGTTCATCTATTTTTAAAATTTTCCTATCTGTATTGTCATCCAATATACATTGCTCTAGGGATAGTCATAAACAATAACGAGACATTTTGTTAAAAATTTTGATGAAAGTGGTACACAGTAATATATATAATTTCACTGACATAGCAATCTATTTATACAAACTCCCTAAAAAGAGCCTAATTTAGGTTAATTTACACTTAGTGAAGCCATTTTCTAAGTAAATAACACTTTTCATTCTAAGTTATCACAAACCAATTGTTCTGAATTCCCCGTTCTTTTGCTGGAAGTCTTACTTCAGCCTAATTATTAGCAGAAGACAGCCTGTGTGTGCGTGTGTGTGTGTGTGTGTGTGCGCGTGTGTGTGCGCACGCTTGCATACACATGAGTTATTTGAATCTATTCACCCCATTTCAAACACCACGCTTCAATCTAGAAAGCCTGAGTATACCTCCTGCTTTAAGAACTACATCAGGATGGGGAGCCTGGGTGGCTCTGTTGGCTGTGCTTGACCCTCGATTTTGGCTCAGGTCATAATCTCAGTGTCCTAGTCTCAGGTCCATGATCTCAGGGTTGTGAGATGGAGCCCCTCATGGAGCCCTGTGGGGCTCCACTGCACTCAGGGCTGGGATTCTGCTTAAGAGTCTCTCTCCCTCTGCCCCACCCCACTCTGCTCCCATTCCCTCTCTCCCTGGGAAAAGAAAAAAACAAAAACAAAAACTACTTTAGAATCAATAATATAATTGAGCCCACATTCCTGTGGGTAAAAAGATAAAAAGACACCAAAAAGAGTTCTTTTAGGTGCTTGGACTGTTGAAGTATGCACTGAATGTCTCTGTGGAGCAAACAACATTACAGCAAGTTTTTGATGCCAATAAAGACTACAGTTAAAAGAATCATTGCTAAATAGAATCAATTTAACAACTTTCACAGATGTATGTGTGAAATTTTTAGAAGTTTTCAAAGTAAAGTTATAGTTTTACATAGGAAAAATATGGTTTAAACCGTAATTAAGATATTTTTAGACTGTGAAACTCTTCATTCTCATCATCTACTCTCATTTTTAGTACATATTCTAAACAAAAGACAAAACTGATTTTTTTTTTTTCTCTCCAGGAAAGTATCAGTTTGGCAACGACAGATTGGGTCAGGCTGCTTTGAAAAACTTCTTCCAAAGCTTCTAAGTCATAATTGACCTGATGATTGATTAGCATTCAGTTCAAAATTGAACTCAGCTATACTGGGTCCCACCACGAAGCAGGAACAGCATCGTCACACAAACGGAATCACATACTCTAAAAGCAACACTGCTCGGCACAGGGAGAAGTCCGAGGGATTGTGGGGTAGGATGAGTGGTGAGCCAGGAGATCCAGAAGCAGCAGCCCCAAGAGTAATGACTCCTGCATTCAGGTGAGAGCCATTCAGTTGTTGCTGTCCCTTCTAACCAATATCTTGACCCTCACCAGAATCCTCTTCAACAGACTTGCAGGAGGAAGTGAGAAAAGCCATGTGGCATCCACAGATTGGGGATTTGATCACAGAACCCTATCTCCAGTCTCCAAAGCCTAAGCCAAACACCCAGAGTTTAACCTCCTCAAAGGTGAGCTTTTTGTCTCTTTGATCCCTGCTGTGTCCTCACAGCCTGTTCCATGCCTGGCACAGAGGATTTGCCCATGCATGAGTGTTGGTCGTGAATGTATCAGTTGGTGTATCTTCAAGCTATATTAACAAGCATTTCAAATAGTAGTCCATGTTTATCATCTTCTTTATTTCTTCCTATTCTAATTTTCCTTTAAAAATGAATTTGTATTATTAATATTAGTAGCCACTGTTTGTTGAGTGCTATGGGCCAAATACTGTTGTAAGCACTTTACGGGAGTTACACTCTTCTACAGAAGCAAATTAAGGAAACATTCTTAGCTCTCCTTCCAGTGCGTATTTTACAATCACATTTCATGCTCAGATGTTGCTCTGACCAGAAGACATCCTCCACTATAAAGTACTTCAGTTTGTCCAACTTCCCATTTAGGACTGAAATCAGCCACCCGGAAATCTGGCAGAGCAGATAGTTCTAGCACTAGCAACTGTCTTTTTTTATTGTGTCAATACTAAGTGAGTCATACCCAAATTCAGAAGAGGATCAAAAGGACCGCCAACCAGAACAGATTTTGTTTGTAAGTATGTTGTTTATACATTTCAGGTTTTGAATATATGAAATGGCCATCAAAAAGAATCACACTTGCTCAGGGTAAATCCCAGGATTTTTAAATGATTTATGCAAAGCATATCATGATCTGGTCTCTGCCTTCTAATCAGTCTCATTCCCTGGCACTTTCCATTCCTGAACACACCGTGGTCCTTCATGTCCCCATGTCCCCTTAGCTGTTGTATTGCCAATTGTGCCCTAAGCTGAACTCCTTGACAACCTCCCCAGACCGTAGCACTCTAATGCATGCCTGGTACTCATAAATTTCCGTTAGATGAGTGGGGGAATGGATAAAGAAGAGTAATTGCTGGAGAATGATGAACTTTTTTTCTACTCCTGTTAGCATTAATGCTAACAACATATTTTACCAGACGTGGTGCAACAAAAAACCTCCTCAGCTTTAACATTACTGTTGTTTTTTACAAGAACTCTCTAGAGGCAGCTTTTCATCCCATCTTCTCGACACTCTCTTAATTCTCCAAAGGCAAGATCAGTTAAACTGTTCAACATGGAAAGGGTTTGGAGAGAAAAGAAATAATACCAAATACCTTCCAATGCCTTCTTCATTCTCAACCACCGCCCAAATGTGGTGGGCTCTGCGCTTTCCGAGGGATGCTCTAGACGCAGCCCCCTGGAGTCACTAAGCATATGTGTGACACAAGAGAGATAAAGGACAGATTGCTTTTTTCTCTCACTTCTAAGTTTTTATCACATTATTGCCATATACTTGCAAATACCAGCAGGAAACTTTCGTTTAGTAAACATTGCGAAACATCTGGAATAGTTTTGCCTTAATAACTTACATAAGCCCGGATAAACATTACATGCAGACTCTTAAAGGTCAAACTATTTTCCTCATGTAAAATGCATTAATAATAGCTGTACGACCAATTTCAAGAGCCAGCTGTTAGCATGTCAATTCCTCACACCGCCCCCACCCCCCGGACTTTTTTCATCATCTCCTTCTGTCCCAACCTTACCTTCTCCACACCACCAACAGGCTGACTTCCAAAGCACAGCTCTGATCGCTCACTCCTTGGCTCAAAAGCCTTTGGTAGAACCTCATTACTCTGAAATAATGTATGAGCACGGCCGTGTGTTACTCAGAGGCCTCCAAGTTCAGCTCAACGCTATCTTACCAGTCTCATTCCCCACCTTTGCACCTGCATGTGCTGTTTTTCCAGTCAAATTGTTTCCCTGACTATTCCTAGTTCTGTCTTTATTCTCTGCCCAGAATGGCTATCTTCTGAACAGCCTAATCATTTTCTGCCTTTCCTTATTGTACGTATCACATGTTAGCATATTTAACAGTCCTGTGTGCATGCATGGGTATGTGTATGTGCACAATGTGGATAAACTGTTAGCTTTCTGCAGGCATGATTTCTTGTCTATATCCTCCATGATTCAGAACACTACAAATGGCAAGTACTCAAAAATGTGCATTCAATAAAAAAAGCAAATGATTATATTTCTTTGTAAAACCACCATTCTGGTTAGACATTCAGATTTTTCAATCTCACAGTTTCATGCACACATCAGTTGTCTTGCCACCTGTTGCTTGTTGTATAGGGGTTAGCCAGGAATTACAGAAACCATGCTGGGGGGGAGGGGGGTGCAGGGGGGAGGGGAGCGTGAAGAATCCCCTCTCTCTTGGAGAGTAGCGCCATCTTCTGACGTTGCATCTCGACTATGCTGTTCTTCAATTCAGTGTGACCACTCCAGCTCTCAGGAAAGGAAGCATTATTGTCACATATTTTCATAATTATGTCAATGTGGAACTATTGCAAAATAGACCTTTTGAAAACATAGACTCTAGTAATTCAGTTTCTGCTCCACAGACTTCCAATTCATGGCAATTTTAGAAATGGCCCACAGAAAGGATTGGAGATTCAATTGTGGCAGTCATTCGCTCCTTAAACTCACAGTGATACATTTGCATATTTGAAAGTCAGGATCATTCTTAGAGAGAACAAAAGTGTATTCATGAAAATGAGAGAGTACATTCCACTCTCCTGCATCCCCAGAGAGGTTTAAGTTTTATATTTTCATTTCCAAAATGCAATTCATCATAAAGCATATTTATCGAGTTCTCCTCTTAAATAGTATTTTCAGGACAAACTACTACTTTGCATGTTGCTTTTGATATAGAAGCACAATTGATCCCTTCATGAAGATCGCATGTGTGACTTAGTGTGGACTGAGAGACTCTTAAACGAGGCCTTTTATTTTATTTATTTATTTATTTATTTATTTTTAAAGATTTTATTTATTTATTTGTTAGAGGGAGAGAGAGAGAGCACCACCGGCAGACAGAGAGGCAGGCAGAGGCAGGCAGAGGCAGAGGGAGAAGCAGGCTCCCTGCCGAGCAAGGAGGCCGATGTGGGACTTGATCCCAGGACGCTGGGTTCATGACCTGAGCCGAAGGCAGCTGCTCAACCAACTGAGCCACCCAGGCGTCCCAAAGGAGGCCTTTTAGATGGGAAACTGTAAAGTCGATCCTATTCTAGAAAGGAATTGTTGTGTATTGAAGTGTTAGGTGGTCTGCAGGATAGCGCTTGAGGTTTTGTGTGCAGACTCTGAGTGAGAAAGTCCTAATGGAGAGGAACATGATCACGGAAGAGAAATCGATCCCTGCAACTGAGTGGCAAGTCTGGGGCCCAGGACAGTGATGGCAGATCTCTTTAAGAAAGTATTGGATGGGGCGCCTGGGTGGCTCAGTTGGTTGAGCAACTGCCTTCGGCTCAGGTCATGATCCTGGAGTCCGGGGATCGAGCCCCGCATCGGGCTCCTAGCTCCACGGGGAGTCTGCTTCTCCCTCTGACCTTCTCCCCTCTCATGCTCTCTCTCTCTGAAATAAATTAAAAAAAAAAAAATTAAAAAAAAAAAAAGAAAGTATTGGATGGATGTGTTCACACAGTTAAGAGAGTTCCAGTGTTCTGGAGGAATAATATTGACCCGGTGGGCAGTGATCTCTATAGAAACTAAGAGAAGCAGCTTTAATGGAAGATGCCAAGTGACATACAGGAAACAATTGTGGAACAAGAAAATATTCCTGAAAGTTACCAAGAAATATTTGGGAAGGAGATTTAATAAAAGACACTATTTCCTAATAATCAAACAAGAGAGAGAAATGCAAACTTCTACTATTTGGGTTTTAAAGAGAGGAGTGACACAGAAGGCTGCTGAATTTAGGGACATTAAATTCTTAAAAGAATAAGACATAAGCAAAATGATTCACAAAATGTAAGAATTCGTGGTCAGTAATACTTTATCATTAATGTTTATTTTCAGTAGCTCCTCATTATTTAGTGAAATTCAGTTTGGCTTCCAGAACTGAACCATATCTAATTAATGCTGCATCCAATATGTGTTTTCACTCCCTGTTAGAAACAACAGTTCAAAGGAAAGCATACACGACCAGTGAATAACCCCAAACCTGATCTCTCTCTCTTCTACTACAGATGTCTTTGTCTCCTACACTGAAAGAGAAATATCCCTTAATTAACTGTAAGAGGCAATATGTAAAAATAGAAGGAGTCAAAGAAAATATAAACTATAATGAATTATACAGGAAATATAGAAGATAGTTCTATAATTATAATTTTAAAATTGGACTATAGGTAAATGGTAAATAATTATTAATAACTGAGAGGATCTGTATTTTATTTTCATTTTTAAGCTGTAAAATACTTTTTATATTTTCACTAACTATACTGAAAATCCATAATTATGACATTTCTCCGACATCTTAGGTTTAGCTAGTTTTAAATCAATATTTCATGTTGGGGGAGCATATTTTTACCTGCCATTCATGTAAAAGACAAAAAAAGTGGTAGACAATTCATCTGCTTTTTGAGAATTCATCTTTTATCTTTAGTCTGATGTTATTCAATTATTGCTTTTTACTGATACATATTCTAGGGAAAAATAAATATTACAGTGGCATACTGTCCATTCTTCACTAATCTAATATCTTTATCATCTCTGGGCATTTCTAACATGTATAAAGAATTCATTTTTCTTCCCTCACATTAAAAAAAGCTTCCCTCATGTCAAATAGCTGATCACTAAATTTTTATTGCCTATGTATGTAGTTGTTGTGTATTGTTGTTATCAATATGGCTTTCCCTCTTTATTCTGTAATAGTTCCTCTTTCTTTTATGGAATCCATCTTATGTGGTCATATGAGTCTGGTGATTCCCCATGAATCATGGGTAAGGTAATATAATCCATGCTTGGTGAAACTCCCCCATTTTCCTGGACATTCTGATGGGTTCAGGAGCAAGTACAAGACTTGAGCCGATCCATGCAGAATCTTCTCTGGAATGTTTCTTCTTCTATCAGAAGAAAACTATCCCATTTGGATTGATTTGGATTGATAGGCTCTGGAATAGATGGGGATATAAAGTGGGTTTATGTCAAGCCATCTGATCTACCATGAAACACGAGTCTGTTCAGGAGATGAAGAGCAAGGCAGAGTACAAATATCTTCACTTAAGGCCCTGTGTCTAGCTGTGACTGAAATTTCAGTGCTTTCAGACTTTTGGATACATGAACCAATATATTCCCTTTAGTGAGAAAGCTATTTTTAGCTGGGTTCCTGTCATTAACACTAGAAAAACTCCTAATAAACTGATTCCTAAATTGCATTCTCTGGGTACCAACCATGGCCAGAACACTGTTATTTAATACCCTCATCCCTGTGAGACTTGCTTTCCTAGACTACTTACCTGTTTAATTTTGCCCCATGCCATCTTCCCTACATCTTCCCTACACATGATACCTGCTTGATTTAATGGACTATTCTGGCTCCAAAGTCAAGCCCTGTCCCATAGTAGATAACGGCAGATCATGAACAACTCTAGCTGTGTCTGGAGGGATGACAGTATTCCTCACAAAACAAAATAACAGAGGCTAAGCTCATTGAATTTCTGTTGACTCTTAGTTAAAAAAAAAAGAAGGTTTTATTTTGTAACAACCTAGGTAAGTTGCCCACCCATCTTAGATGTGATTTTTTTTTTTTTGCTTAAGAATTTTAATATTTACAGCATATTGTTCATTCTAAGAAAGCACCTCCTTACTAAACAGGTCAGATTAGTTAATCTTATTGTGATGTTCATTTCTTCATGCAACAATATTTATTGAAATTTACTCTGAGATGATATTATTCTAGGCATGTGGGGACATATCAAACAACAGGGCAATCTTCTTGCCATCATGGAATTTACAGTCTAGGAAAAGGAGATAGCTAATAACAAAAAATAAACAAAACACAGGAAGAAAAAACAGTGTCATAAAGCCAGGAGTGAAGGGGATGCTTGTGAGGTGTGGATGCTTTTTAACACTGGATCAAGGAGTCTTTTCTGATGGAGGTTACATGCATGTAGTGACCTGAAGAAAGAAAGAAAAAAAAAAGCGCCATGCATTCCAGATGGAAGAAACTATGTGCAGAATTTGTGACACTGCTTTTTACTGGAGTAGCCACAAAGTTGGTATGGCTGGAGCAGAGTAAACAGTGAGGGAGAAGAGGTAGAGACAAGGTTGAAATGTTGGGTAGAGGAAGGAGGGCTCTGTAACCACTATAATACTTTGGTTGTTACTCTAAGTTGGGAAGTCATAGGATGGTTGATCAGTAATGTAACAGGACCTGACCTTACATTTCTGAAAAGGTCATTCTAGTTGCTATATAGTAATTAGACTGGATACTGAAGCAGGTGTGGAAATAGAAAGACTAGTTAATAGCTTATTACTACAAAGCAAATAAGATTACAGTGGCTTGATAATGGGAGAGTGGATGAGAAGTAGTGAGATTGTAGATATATTTTGGATGTACATAAAGTAGGATTAGTCAATACATTGAATATGGTAGAAGAGAAAAGAAATAGTAATGTCTTGTCCTAAGCAATCAACAGTTGGGTATATGATCTGAAGATACCAGACACCTGAGGTAGAGATATAAATTTGAAACTGACAACATGTTGAAAGCCATGAATCTGAGATCACCTAAGGGGTGATGGACGATGTCTAAGTACTGAGTGATGGAGCCCTCCAATTTAGAGTGAGGAGAGCTGAATAGGAACCAGCAAAGGAAATTGTGAGGGAATAGCTAATGAAGAAAAGTGGGGAGGTGAAGGGAGAGACAGAGAAAGAGAGAGAGATGGGGGAATGGGAGGAGATAGAGAGAGGGATTGATTGATTGATTCCAGAAGCCACATAAAGAAAGTGAGAATGAGGAAATGTTTAATTTCATTAAATATTAGATGAGAATAACTCCATTAAATATTAGATGAGAACAGAGAATTGACCATCACACTTGAAAATGAAAAGTCATTGGGACTTTGAAAAGAGCTGTTTCAGTGAATTAAAAGCCTAATTGGCATGGATTCAGAAAAAGATTAAAAGAGAAGAATAGAGACAACAAACATAGACAACATTTTCAAAAAGTTTTACTGGAAAGGGGATTGCAAAATGGGACAGAAGCAAGAAAGTCATAGATTAGGGATTTTTTAGCATAATGGTATGATGTTGGGAAACATTCAGTCAAAAGGGGAAACTGATGATGCCATAGAGAGGATATTGGGTGAATTAATGTATTAGAATTGGCATGAAATGTTGGGATCCAGTGTCCAAATGAAGGGGTTGACTTTAGGTAGGATAGTGTATATTTATAGTGATGAGAGAAAGGCAATTTACCAGTAGGTTTCTAGGGATGGTGTGCGAAGGATGTGAAATTTTTCCATGTGATTTCTTCTATTTTCTGTGGAGGAAGAAAAGCCAACAGTTGAGTATGGAAAGAAAAATGGGGATACTGATGATTGGAGGAGAGAAATGAATGAATGAAGACATGAAATAGTCACATATGTCAGCCAAGAAGTGAATGTACTAAGGAAACATAGTGGGTAAAAATGAGGTTTCTCTTGAGAATGAAGGTCAAATTAGCAGAAGAAAAAGGGGGCAAGAGTATGCCAGAGAATGGTTAAATCAATATATTCCAGCACCATCATTAGGTACATATTGTCCACATTATCCCAACTTTAGTGAGGACCCCAGAAATTTAGCAGGAATGCAGAAATAAATAACATAAAATACTAGACCTTGCTTCCAAGGAGGTTTTTTGCAAGGTGGGGGTGGGGGAGATGGGCAGTGTGGCTCAAACCAGAAAACATGGGGCATGAGGTAAAAATGGGGCAAGAGGCAAATCCAGATGAGTAGCCAAGGTGGCATCCACGATGGAAAGGTGCCAGAGACAGAGCAGGAACCAAAATAACCTTCAATATAGGATGTGGTGCAGGAAGAGAGTCTGGTTAGTAACTGAGAGTAGAGCTTATGAGGGAATACAACTGGGCATAGGGAACAAAATAGGAAAGAAAGCATTATAAGAGCCAATGAAATCCTGGGGTGCCAAGCCAGTTATATCTGGTCCAGGAATGTGGAGATTAATTGTAAAGGAGAATATTTCTCCACAATGACATTCTTCCCTCTCAGAAGCAACAGTATTCTTTTTTTTTTCTTTAAGCTTTTTTATTTAAACATATAATGTAACCCCACCACCCTCTCCCAACCCCTCTCCCCCCCCACCCCCCTCAGTTTGTTTTATGACATTAAGAGTCTCTTTTGGTTTGTCTCCCTCCCGATTCCATCTTGTTTCATTTTTTCTTTTCCTACCACCTTAACCCCCACCCCCATTGCATCTCCACTTCCTCATATCAGGGAGATCATGTGATAGTTGTCTATGCAGCCATCAAAAGAAATGAAATCTTACCATTTGCGACGACATGGAGTGTATTATGCTTAACGAAATAAGTCAATTGGAGGAAGCAACAGTATTCTATATCTTAAAAGTGATTCAGGAAATAGCAGCCATCAAGGAAGGATTTCTCCATCAGTACATTCTAACAATTTGATGTATGCCAAAGCCTCCTTGAATTGCCTGCCCTGATTCCCACATTGTGGATTCCACAGTTAAAGCACACTCTACGTGGTTTGGAGCCAAAACACCAAGGTCCCTTTGGAGATTTAAGCTTTGAATGGAAAATGAGCATCTCTAGGACTTAAATCCACTTCACTGAGCAATGATTAGTCATTTAAATGCAAGAAGATTAATCTTTATGATTTTGAAAGGATGAATTATGAGAGCATGGAAAATGAATGAGCTTAACAGTCAAAACGAATTTGAATCCCGGCTTCAGTTTAATTTTTCATGGGTCTCAGTTTCTGCATCTATATAAATGGGATAATAATATTTATCAAGAAAATTATTTTAAAGATTAGATCAAATGACATATCTGAAAGCATGAATCATGTGCCTAAGAATAGTAAGCCCTCGGAAAACGGTTCATTTTCTTTGCTTTCCCTTTTCCTTTCCTCATCTTCCTCCCTCTCTCCTTCCCTCATTCTTAAACCATTCTCTCCCTTTCCTCCTTTTCTCTCTTTCCTTTTTTAGGCACTTAACTTCATTACCATGAGGCATTGACAAGGAACATTTTATTTCAATATACAGTTTTTTCCTTTCCCCCAGCTATCAGTAGAAAGTATGATAAACTCAGGCACTTATGGGAAACACAAGCCTACTATTTGTCACAGAATCCCACTGCTTTAGTTCTGACTTGAATTTGAAATTCCTTAACTATGCATATTTTATAGTCTCTCTGCCCCTGAGATTTAGTATGACCTCCCAGAAAGTTCCCCATTGATCTTGTTTTTTTTAAGTATTATCATGAATTGGGTGGAGTCAGAATGAATTTCCTCAATATATCAGGTACTTTCTTTTAAAATAACAGGAGCGGGGCACCTGGGTGGCTCAGTGGGTTAAAGCCTCTGCCTTCGGCTCATGTCATGATCTCAGGGTCCTGGGATTGAGCCCCACATCGGGCTCTCTGCTCAGCGGGGAGTCTGCTTTCCCCCCTTTCTCTGCCTGCCTCTCTGCCTACTTGTGATCTCTGTCTGTCAAATACATAAATAAATAAATAAATAAAATATTTTAAAAAAATAAAATAAAATAACAGGAGATTTTGGAGGTAATATGGTTATTACATTTTTGTATATTGTTTTATAAATGTAAGATTTTAGGTATCTCAAAATATCTCAAGTCTGGAAAAAAAAAATAGCTAGCTGCCTTTAGGCAACTACTCTGAAAGTAGACTCAGTTTTCTCTTACCATCTACAAGACACATATTATTTTTGCTTGAACAAAAAATTCTTGAACTCTTAACAGCCACATCAGATTTCTCATCCACTTGGCCTTCCATCATCTCAGAAACATCTCAAGGTTGTGAAATTACCTCTTGCAACAGGATGATGAAAGGTTTCTGTTGTTGACTCCCATATAAATTGTCAAATTCTCCTTGCTGATTATCTCCAAATTGTCTGTACTTAGCTTGATGCAAATAATTTTTTTTGATGCAAATAATTTTATTCAAGATTACGAACCATCTCAAACTTAATGAAGTATTTTATAATATTCTTACCCATGGTTTAGGCAGTTTAGTTATTTTAATTAAAAAATATGAAACAAAATATTGTAAGTGACTTTTGCCTTCTTCAAGGCAATGAGTAAAATACAGATTTGCAATTTCATAGCTATCCCTAAAAAATCACGCATTGCTGTTTTACAGGGAGAATACAAAATTAAATTATATGTAAAAATACAAAATTGTATTACATTAACATTTTATCAAAATGATTTTTGTAAATGATTCTTCTACAAAGAGTTGGTTTTTATAGTCACGTAGCCATGGAATGGAAATATGGAGAATATTGAGACTATTTAAAAAAAAAACAGATGAGGGGAGGGGGAAATGGGGAGCTGTTGATCTATCAGGTTTATAGTTTAGTTATACAAGATGAGTAAGTTCTAGAGATCTGGCTGCTGTACAAAATAGTGACCATAGTTAACAATACACTATTGTGCACTTTAAAATTTGTTGAGGTTAAGTCTCATATTCAGTGTTCATACCACAAAACACACCCCTCACACACACAAACAAGAACACAAGGAGATTTTTGGAGGTGATGGACACGTTTAGTACCTTCACTGTGGTGATGGTATCCCAGGTGTACACATATGTCCAAACTCATCAAAATTTATATAGTAAATATATACAGAAAAGAAAATAGACATTAAAAACTCAAAGATGTGTACTCAATTTTATGAGGAGCCATCAAGTAGTCAAATAATATGAAGTAACACAGGAAAAAATAAAATGCAATATCAAATAGTGATAAATGAGATTTTATAATATAGTTCTAAAAATCTGTAGATGATATAAACTACTATGGAGAAAGAGAAATTAACCTTAATTTTAGGGGATATTGTTTTAAGATCAAATCAGAATTAGCACTAGAAAACATGAGATCCAAAGCTATAGAATTTTAAGATACAGGTCTGGAGTTGGCAGAAGCACTGCTGTTTCCTAGAGACCTGGATTCAAGGGCTCTGGTGTTGAAGAGAAGGAAAAGAAAGTGATTGGAAAACAAGGGAATGAAATACCAGAGGAAAATTTCTCCCACTTTCTTTATGATAAAGATGGCAATGGCTTATAAGCTGGTGAAGGTGTGTCATTCCAAGAGTACAGACATGCTCATTCAGGCAAACTGCCCTCCTATAGAAACCATATGGCTGGCCTTAGATTTTGATCATCTACAAGAAATATTAGCCCTGTCCAAGGTTTAGTCTCTGTTGTCAGTCTTTTTTAGACTTTCATCCTTAGTTTTTTTCTGAACTGAAGTTTAAATTAGCCAGCCATTCTAGGAATGATTAAAATATGTTTAAGGATGTTAAAAATATGTTTTCTACCAAAAAAAATAGTGCTTTTCCTTTGGGAAAAGACTAAATTTTTAAAAATCTCTTTTATAAAATCTAAGACTTTTACCTGCTAGGAAACATCACCATTATCCCCAGAAACAGAAAGATCTTGTATGCCACGTTGCTTCCCATTTAAATCAATAACTTTAAAAGCTGACAGTTTGTGCCAATTTTTCTACCTTTAAGCATTTTGTTTAAAATAACCTTAAACAAGTAAGAATAATTGTAGGATTTTACAAAAGGTTTTGACATTCTATTCCCTAAGAAGGCAAACCTTGTCAAAAAGCCAAAGTTATTAAATTTGTTGACAGCACATAAAGTATTAGTTTCTGATGCCAAAATAGTGTGGATTTGTTTATCCAGTCAATCCATCAGGGAATTAAAATGGATAAGAAGCCTGGAGGAGGAGATGGACTGACATCAGGAAACCTGTCAGTGTTAATTCCCTGGAAGTCAGTGGAGGGAGCTTGGCAACAGGATTTCTTTCATCCATGTGTTCTTCAGTGCACAAAGTCTCCTTGGCTCTGCAATGTTTCTCTCAGACATGGAAGAGAGAGTGTAGCATCACATTTGGTGGTCCATTCACTTTGGAGAAATAGGTGATTTATTCTAGTCCATGTATGTGATCTTAAAATATCTGTAAGACATATTAACACTTGGCCTGTTCTGAATGTTCTCTGAAACTCAGGGTTTAAAACTTAATTCTGCTTACAACCTTTCCCAACACAACCTCATTACAAGTTCATGATTGCTTGAATATCATTACATATCATGGATAAGCTTTATTTTTCAACCAAACACTACAAAGACCAAATAATTGCATAGTCACAGGTGTCATGAAGTCTGGAATAGTTTGGGCAATCAATCATTTATTTATACTAAATTTTTGTCTTTAAATTTATTTTGATGAAACTATGATTTAGTCCAACATTAGTTTAAATGCCAAGAGATTTTAAAGTTCTTCATTGATTGTAAATTGTGTTTCATATTCTATGATAATTCAGTTGCCAGATTTGGTAATGTTCCCTTTTTTAAACCTTATGTTTAGTTAGTCATTGTATAGTACATCAAAAGGGAGAGCAGAGGCAGGGGGAGTGGGAGATGCAGGCTTCCTGCTCAATCAGGGCTCCATCCCAGGACCCCAGGATCATGACCTGAGCCAAAGGCAGATGCTTAACCAACTGAGCTGCCCAGGCACTCTGATAATGTTTCATAGGACAGTTTGGGTTAGATTCTGCCATTATAAAGTTCATCCCTATACTTTACATACTAAGACTATTTCTTCCGCCGTCTACTGAGACACACAATTTTTCTTGGCCAAGAGATGCCAAGGTATTTGGTATCCCTATCCTGGGTACCTCAGTTGTTTCAGGATGTTCTTAAATATGTTTCACTGAGTAATTATCAATTTTTTATAGCTTTAGGGACAGGAAGCTCATGTTGCCAAAATGCAATGCCTGGCATAGATATCTTCTTTACTGGCCAGCTGAAATCTTAAATATTTTTTATTAGATGATGAGCCCTATATAAATACAAATGTATTACAATGATTTTAACCAGCTGCTTGCTAGCATAGACAATACCCTATGCATACCACACACACACACACACACACACACACGGTCAGATACACACTCCCTACATACATAGCTGGTATCAGGTACTCTCCATTCTTGCCTTTATGTCCATGAAAGATTTTGTGGGGACAAGGTTTACTCTGATAGAAGGCATTGGGAAGTTAAATTAGAACATTAAAACCATGAGAGGGACAGTGAGGACTTTCTTTCCCCAGGTATTTGAGACTGGTTTTCAGCCCATGGAGAGTTAAGACCAAAGCTTCTAGCCCTACCTAGGGTAGTTGTGAGACTCTGAACACAAAGAGAGCTACCTTGGCATCCTAGGTGGAAAAGTAAGGCTCAGGGCTACATTGGGACAAGTCCCCTTCCATGCTGAGTTTGTCTCTGCAGAGAGCCCTGCACGGTTCAGATACCAGGGTGCTGAAAGCTGTGGTAGCATGCAGAGTCAGCATTCTTGGCATGGAAACTGGTGATCTTATGATGGACAATTCTGGCACACTGAGGCTTCTACAAAGGATTTAGGACTGTCAATATTTTAGAGCAGAGGTTGGCAAACTTTTTCTGTAAGAGACCAGATGGTAAATATTTTTGGTTTTCATACCACATGCTATCTCTGTCACATTGTGTCCCCTTTTCCCACCATCTTCCTTCTTGTCCTCCTTGTCCTCCTTCTCCTCATCTTCCCCCTCCTCCTCTTCCTTTTCCCTTTTTAAGTAAACTCCTTCTTTAAAAAAATTAAATACATTTTTAGATGACAGGCTGTATAAAAACAGGCTATGAGGAGATTTGATCAACAGTCTGTAGATTCCCAAACTCCTCCCTACAGGGTAAGTTCGGAATGGACAAATGGTCTTTAAAGATAGCACCATATTTCTCAAAATACTCTAACTTGTGCTGTAAACAAATCCCGAATCCCATGACCTAACAAAATAAATTACTTTTAACTCCCAACTAGGTCCAGTGTGGAGGTTTGTTAGTGTGGAGCCAGTGGGAAGTATATTGACCTGCCTAACATGGTCTTCCAGGCACCCAGATTCCTTCTATCAAATCACTCTGTCATGAGGGCTTCCATATCTGGCTCACAGAGAAGGGAAGAGCAAGAGAAAGGGGACCCTGAAAGAGATTTTAGGGGCGAGGTTTATAAATGTTGTATATAATTGAACTCAACCTCATTGCCTTACCTGTGAAAGGGGCTGGACCATGTAATGCAGCAGTGACAGTGGGAAGTAGAAGCAGATACGGTTGTTAGAAACTACTAGAATCTCTAGGAAGCAACAACAAATAGACTGACAGTGACAGTATGCAAGACGCTGTAGGTATGGGAGGTGGGAGAGAGGAGGGAAAAGCCTACCGAAAGGACGGGAGTGAAGATAAATCACTACCTATTTAGCAATCTGTCTACAGACTGTGTACAAAATACACTAAGGAATTTGAAATGATAGTCAAATTAGATGTCTACTGAAGTCAAAAATTTAGCAAGTAATATTCTCCAACTTGACAGTTTCCATCAGCATCTGTCCAACATAGAGTGGGAGATGGAGTCAAGTTGAAACAAACAATCTCTAATATTATTTCACTTTAATCAGGGCATTTATGAGAGTTTAATTCTTTTTCTTTTTTAAAAGATTTTATTTTTTAGGTAATCTCTACACCCAACGTGGGGCTCAAACTTATACCCCCAGATCAAGAGTCACATGCTCTACCAACTGGGCCAGCCAGGTCCCCTAATTATTTTTTTTAATATTTAAAGTTTATTTCTTCTTCCACTCATCATCTTTCCCAGTAGCTAGGATATTTTGTTTAAAAACCTTGTTTGTGTCATTGCACATGAGTATTTAAATTTTGTCTTAACTTCTCAGTCAAGAGAAAATAACCTTTGTTTGACATTGTTTATTTTGTTGTAAATTGTACTTAAATAACTTCCACTAATACCACTGTGGGAAGCTCAGCAACTGTAGCAGAAATTTATACTTATAAAACTATAGTTAAAGTAAAAAGCTCCATGTAAGCATTTGCTAGTAGTAGCAGCCATAAATCAGTATAATTATTTAGAATGCTACTAGTCCCAGGTTCTTTTGAAGAAAAAAAATAGTGTATCAGGCAATATTTTCACTGCGTTACTATGTTTATTTCCCTCAGATAAAAGTTACTGTTTTTGATTTTTAAGAGCCCAGGATATAGCTTTTTAGCTTTTTCTAAGCTAAAAAAATCTGCAAAAGACACTTTAAAATTAGTCCTTATTTTCTCTAAGCCACTATAACCATCCCAATTGCGAATATTTCAGGAGAGTCACCATCCCTGTATTTGTAATGGTATAGATCATTTCAATTCTCCCTAAATTGATTTATAGATCTAGTATTATCATAATTAAATTCTCATCAGATATGTGGAAGTTGACAAATCAATTCTAAAATTTATATGAAATAAAAAAGAAGTTAAAACCCCACCCACAAAACAGGGGTTGGGTGGCTCCCTTGGTTAAGCCTCTGACTCTTGATTTCAGCTCAGGTCATGATCTCAGGGTTCTGAGATTGAGCCCTGCATCATACTCTGCACTGGGTGTGGAGCCTGCTTAAGATTCTCTCTCTTGGGCTCCTGGGTGGCTGGGTTGGTTAAGCAACTGCCTTCAGCTCAGTCATGATCCTGGAGTCCAGCTCAGGTCATGACACTGGAGTCCTGGGATCGAGTCTTGCGTCAGGGCTCCCTGCTCAGCAGGGAGTCTGCTTCTCCCTCTGACCCTCTCCACTCTCATACTCTCTCTCTCACTCTGTCTCTCTCTGTCTAAAGTAAATAAATAAAAATCTTTAAAAAAAAGATTCTCTCTCTCCATCTCCTTCTGCATGCTTCCCACCCTCTTGCTCTTTCCCCACCCCTCTCTTAAATACACACACACAAATCTTGAAGAATACAAAGAACTTACAATTCCAGTTATCATGACTTATTATAAAGCTACAGTAATTATGACAATGTGGTATTGCACAAGTAGACCAATGAAATAGAACAGAGAATCCAGAAGTAATCATAACCATACAATCAATGTAGTATATGACAGAAGTAGTATATGATAGTAGTATATGACAGAAGTGTCACTGACAACGAGTAGGGAAATCATTTTTTTTTTCCGGTCTAACTTTTTTTCCTTTTGAAATGCAAATTTTGATAGGTCTCCTCTTTGTTGTTGGTTTTTTCCCCTTACTATTACCTGGAATTTGGTGAGCTCATGCTGTCCAATAAATCCAGATTCTTCTTCAGCACAGAAAAGGATTCTATGAAGTCATTGCTCATTCTGTCCAGCTTCCTTCAGAATATTTCTTAGGTTGGGTCTCTGTTTTTCTTTCCTCCCAGAAAACATTTTTCCCTTACTTTTCAACTATGTCTTTTTCCTCTGCATGTTGAAGAAGCACTAAAGTCCTTTTATCATATTTCACTGATTTGATGTTCTGTGAGCTTATTATGTTCTTGTCTTCAAGGCTGATTTTTAACGTGTGACTGCTCTTGATATTTCTATCCATACCCCATACCTTTCACTTCTGTCATCTCCTTTTGTTTCCTTGCCTTTACTTCGTACCCCCAGGCTTTTACTATTTCATATCTGCTTCAATCAGATGCCTTCTAATAATTTCTAATGTACCATTTCTAATGGAAATGAATGTTCACAACTATACCTCCTAGCCATTAGCATTTTTAAACACATATGTGAATTATTATCCCTTTACTAGTTTGGAATAGTGAACCACCAATTCAGGCCTACCATCTGCTAAAATGGAATATCTCTTGTACCACTTATTGCCCACATGGGTCTTGGTTGCTTTTCAGTATGAATGGAAAGGAAGCTCGATGGGCCCAATTGGTGATACCTAATCATAATCAGGTGTGATTTTTGAAGAGTCTAACATCAGCTCTTATGCTTTCCTCACCAAGATTTCAGACTAATTACCAACAGACACTATTCACAGTGTTATTCCTGCTTTCTAGTGAGAAAAAAAAAATTCTTTGGCAACCGAAAATCCCAGAATGCACTTAGCCTTTGCACCTCTCTCATTATATGCTCCCTGTTGGGATTTATGGTCTCTGAATGATATGTAGAGATAAGCTAGAATCAGACAGCTGTCAGTTGCAGGAAACATCACACTCTCAATATGTTTTAAGAAGACATTGCTTTAAAATACAGGGCATTGGGTGCTTACAAAAGTCACTGAAGGAAAAGCAGACTGTAATGACCACCAGATCAATACCACTGAACTGACCAACCAGGGACCTATAATTCTTAGCAAAAGTAGGAGATATGAGAGACAAGGAGGGCATCTCTGAAACCGTGATCCAAAGAACAGCTGTGATTCAGAGAATCAGAAACCACTACTTCCCCACTTACCTAATGGCAGCCATGAAGTGAGTGACCAGAGAACAAAATGCTGAGTTGGACCACAGACACTCCTTCACCTGCCTCTATAAACTATGCCCTAGAAAAGAACTTGGCTGACTCTTTTGCTCAGGCCAAGTCCAGTCAGCAAATACAGCCACACTCCTCTGTTTACAGTTTGTCTATGGCTTCCTGCACCATCACTGCAGAGTTGAGTAGCTGTGACAGAGCTTGTGTGTGGCCTCTTGTTCCACTGAATGTAACCGATATACTATCTGGGCCTTTAAAGGAAAGTGATGCCAACCTCTTCTCTGGAATGCTAGTTGGAATGTTGTTTTAGAAACAAAAAACAAAAAACTAAAAACAAAAAAACCCCCAAGTATCCGATGGTGTCTACTGGAAACAACACCCAAATAAACAGGGGACATTTCTGCCTTCCCTATCATAGGCAGTCGAATGTAATAAGACACAACCTCATTCTTATCCTCAACCTCAGCTTCAAGGAGTTTTAAAAATGGAGTTTCTATTTTCCAACAGGATACATTAGGAGAAAGTTGGAGCTAATGTGAATGCATTTTATAACATCCACAAAATCCAGTCTTTTTGAAAAGTAACATTTACACATGCATTTCTCCTTGTACTTAAAACTTCAACAGCAAAGAGAAACTAAAATATCCATTGCCATACAAATATAAATGCATTCACCCTCTCCCCAAGAGGGTAGAATTGGTGTCATCAAAGACTTTCTTCATCTCTAGGTGATATTCATTCCTCTTCTGTTCAGCCAAAATGCCAAAATGCCAAAATGCCATCCTAAACATGTTGTCCCATGATGTTTTCATTCCTCTTTCCTCCAGGCTGAATATGGATGTGAAGTTGAGCTATTTTTGACAGGGTGGGTAGGGACAACATATAGGAAAGGGGCTATCAGCAATGAAAGGAGTTCCAACCCCTGGCAATGGCTCAAACTACCATCCAGCCTTAGACTACAACCCAGGCTAAAATATGAGAGAGAAATAACTCTTAAGCCACTCTATTTTAGACCTCATTACTACAGCAGCTTAGATTGCTCTCTTATGCATAGACCTAAAAATTCAATTAAAAGTTGAACATCAATGATATATTTTATATAAAAAAAAGTGACAGAGGGGAAAAGGAGAAAAAAATTCATTAGAAGGTTAGACATGTACCTAACATAGACAAAAAGAAATGATGTATTTCTACTAGTAGTCATTTCTATGAGTAATCATAAGACCTGTGCCATACCCATTTGCTTCCATGCAACACTTAGTTGGTTACTTTTGTTTGTTTGTTTTGTTAGATGGTTGGTTGTTCTGGTCTGTAGGTTGATTCAAGTCCTTTCTTCTGAGATATCTGGTTCCTTCATGGTCTTGCTTGAATGATGATTTGGTCCATATAATCTATTCTATTAAGTTTTACTAATAGATTGGCCAATATAAGAGGCAGCTCAGAGATCACTTGACCCCAGACACTTTCCTCTTTGTTTCCATTGTAAAACGCTATAGCCATATTTCCCTTTGACAATTAGATAAGTCACTGGAAAACATAGCTATTCTAATCCCACCCCAGTTGATGTTGCTTAATTTTATTTTGTTTTGCTTGTTGCAAGAAGAGTCTAAAAGGCAACCACACTATGTCCCTTGTAGAAGTATTTCTTCCTTCAGTAACTTAAAGAAAATATTACCCACACCTGGTCTGGTATGCATTTCCTAATCTCCTTCTGAGAAAAAAATGGCATTTCTAATAACATTGCTTAGGCACCATTGCATATTGTCTGATGAGCTTTAATAAACCTAAGATCTGCTCTGGAAAACTATTCACTCATCTACTATTTAACACTTGCTGTCAGAATTTTAATGACCTATAATCAGAGAGGCTTTTCTTGTCTTTTTTTTTTAAGATTTTATTTATTTATTTGACAGAGAGAGAGAGATCACAAGTAGGCAGAGAGGCAGGCAGAGACAGAGGAGGAAGCAGGCTCCCTGCTGAGCAGAGAGCCCGATGCAGGGCTCAATCCCAGGACCCTGAGGTCATGACCCGAGCTGAAGGCAGAGGCCTTAACCCGCTGAGCCACCCAGGTGCCCCTGGCTTTTTTTTTAAGATTATTCATTTATTTGTTTGTTAGAGAGAGAGAGAGCGAGCACAGCAGGGGAAGTGGCAGGTGGAGGGAGAAGCAGGCTCCCGGCCGAGTAAGGACTCTCCCCCTCCAATGTGAGACTTGATCACAGGACCCTGGGATCATGACCTGAGCCAAAGGCAGATGATCAACCAACTGAGCCACCCAGGCATCACTGTCAGAATAGGTTTTAAAAAAATGGTAGAGATTTTTTAATTTTTTTTAAGATTTTATTTATTTATTAGTTAGAGAGAGAGAGAGAGCGAGCACAGGCAGACAGAGAGGCAGGCAGAGGCAGAGGGAGAAGCAGGCTCCCTGCCAAGCAAGGAGCCCGATGTGGGACTCGATCCCAGGACGCTGGGATCATGACCTGAGCCGAAGGCAGCTGCTTAATCAACTGAGCCACCCAGGCGTCCCGAGATTTTTTTTTTTGAAGGTGACATTGCTACTGTAGGTTAGCACATCACTTTCATTTCCACTCCTTGGTTCCTCAACTTTATATTATGGCTATGGCAGGGGTTGGGGTGAGAGTACCATTTACTATACTTTTTCTATTTTGTCTTTTTGTTCTATTTTAGAGTTTTGTGTCTCTGACATTGGCCTGCTTCTTGCAATGATTGCAAATCATTGTTTACTTGTTAATATTTTTTTTCCCTTCTTAACAGTACTTAAAATAATGATGCTCCTTAAAATCAAGGCCAATTAGGGCATGAATCACTGCTTAAGATCACCTAATGCATTCTCCAAAAGAGCCCCTTAACCTCACAAGGTACTGTCTTCCAGAAAGTGCTGAAACTGAGATTTCAATATGCTATCTCATTATTTTTTTTAAAGATTTTATTTATTTATTTGACAGACAGAGATCACAAGTAGGCAGAGAGGCAGAGAGAGGGAGGAGGAAGCAGGCTCCCCACTGAGCAGAGAGGGCTCAATCCTAGGATCATGACCGAGCCAAAGGCAGAGGCTTTAACCCACTGAGCCACCCAGGTGCCCCTGCTATCTCATTATTTTGAAAGGATATCTTCTTTGGGATATCAGGAGACATAGTACCAACAGGAAATTCCTCTGGCTTTCAGGAGACATAGTACCAACAGGAAATTCCTCAGGCTTCAGGACATTGTCCCACCTTTCCAGCTAGAAAACAAGTCCATTGATTTAAAACAACATTATAAGGAATACTGAAATTGTGAATGAGGCATTCAGTCTGTCCATAGATAAGTGTCTATTTTGGATGGAATAAATCACTACGATGTTGTTGAGAGTGATCAACCTGCCCTCAGAGGTTTTCTAATACCAATGGCATAAACCAGCATATTATGTACAGTATTGTTCTCTGTTTTGACAAGTGGGACATTTAACAGTACTGCTAGCCAAATCAGTTTTGTACATAAATGCCACCATGGTCGTTTTGTCCCTGAGCCCCAAGAATAAGCACTAGACTGCCTGGAGGAGAGGCTGAGGGACATGTATAAATCTTACCCATGCAATTATTTTTAAGTTCTCACATTTGGGATTTTATTAAGCCAGTTGACTTACGAAGCATTACAGATGTCACAATTGTAATACCAATTTACCGATCTGTAGTTAATTGGTACATTTGCTAGCATGTTTTGTAAAGGAAGGGAGATGCCAAACCCCTGAGATAGCGGTTCCACGACAGTTTAGGAGACAAAGGAGATTCTGTTTCTCAGACATTTGAATCAGGCTAATGAAAGAGAGAGAGAGAGAAAAAAAAAAAATCTCCCATCTGAAGAGCTGCTTCACTAGAAATTCTCTAGTAAATATAAACTACACTGTTTACAGTGTAGCTCTTCAGACAGTTCACAAATCATAACACCCCTTTCCTGGGCTTCAAAGGTAAAGAGTTTGATCTTTTCATTTGTACGTCTCCAGGATGTAGACTTTTCAGCATTAATATTTTTATTCTAGGAGCCCCTGAGTGTCTCAGTTGGTTCAGCATCTGATTCTTGATTTCAGCTCAGGTCTTGATCTCAGGGTTGTGAGACTGAGCCCCAGGTTGGGCTCCAAGTTAGGTGTAGAGCCTACTTAAGATTCCCTCTCTTCCTCTTTCATCTCTCTTCCCTTCCCCACTCTCCCTCTCTCTCTCTCAAAAAAAAAAAAATCATTCTGAGGTTAACAATCTACTTCCCCATTTCTGTCTGAATTTTAAACACAGTGCTTTAAGCCATTACTTCAATACTAAGCACGTATCACACACCTTATTGCAAACTCTTGTTTTTTTGTTTTTTTTTCCCTCAGCAAGTTACAAAATAGTTCAGGGAGGTATGGTTAAGGCTCTGCCTCTGAGCCAGTGTTGATAAATGCTACACAATTTGTTGATACACAAAAACTTGTCTCCAATTTAATGACTCTGTTACTCTGTAATTAAATACTAATTATGACATTATTAGGATTTCTCTTACTATGGTTTAGTAAAAGCCTTTTTTACTAAATTGAATTCTGTGGTAGCAAGAGCCAAGTTTCTCTTCGTTCTTTCTTACTTTTTTTTTTTTAAGATTTTATTTATTTATTTTACAGAGAGATAGAGAGAGCAGGGGCAGTAGCAGGCAGAGGGAGAAGGAAAAGCAGGCCTCCTGCCAAGTGGGGAGCCCAATATGGGGCTCGATTCCAGGATCCTGGGATCATGACTGAGTTGAAGGCAGACGTTTAACCTACTGAACTACCCAGGGACCCCAATTTTTTTTCTTAATAACAACTTTATTGGTGTATAATTGATATGCCACAAAATTTACTCTTTTAAAGTATAAATTCATGATTTTTAGTATACTCAGTATTGCTATAAAAGTAGACACTTTATACATGAAGTTTTGCCTGTGGTAAGACACTTCATCCCAGACCAAAAGTGATCATTTCAAAAGCTACTTTGTCCCTACATACCAGGTGTTATCCGTGCCCCATTTTCTAGTGGCTACTGGGTTCTTCCTCACTTTTAAACCCAAACTTGATCAAATATCCACTCCAGATTTCCATCTATGAGGATCCATTGACTGTAATCACTTCCTGCATACGGTGCTGCATGTGCTGTTTTCAGGATTCAGATGGAGGAAACAAGAACCGATTTCCATTCTAGCTATTTAAAGCACAAAAAATTAAAACCTAAAGAGAATGAGGCACTTATAAAATCATTTGATTTCCTCTGCTGGGATAGAGAGGGGGAGGATGAGAGCCAGAATTTTTATCTTCAGTTTTGCCTCTAACAATCACTTCTATTGTATTCGGCTTATATCGTCCTTGAGAATAACCTTGATTCGGAGCATCTGGGTGGCTCAATTGGTTAAGCATCCAACTCTTGATTTAGGCTCAGGTCATGATCTCAGGGTCATGGGGTTGGCCTCCATGCTCAGCAGGGGGTCTGCTTGAGATTCTCTCTGTCCCTCCCCCCACTCTATCTCTGAGATAAATATTTTTTTAAAAGAAGAATAACCCTGGTTCTTTGATTTTCTTTTCTCTATCCTCTACATCCATCATCTCCTAGCCTTTATTTTAGTTCCTTGTTGTTTTCTCTGTATTCAGTGAGTACTATTCTAGTATATACCCATTCTAGCATATACCTGATAACAGTGGTTATCTCAATTCCTGGGAGCCAATTTGGTACCTTACTTCCTTGCAAAATATATTCTAATTCATTCATTGACTGCAATTTGGGGGGCATTATTTTGTTTTGTTTTGCATTTGTTTTGCAAACACTCTTCATTTTTTTTTAATCCATTGTTTTATCTCCTGGAGTCAACATATTTTATTATGGCTATGTGTTCCTTTATGCTACTCAGGATGCCACAATGTTTTCTTATAATAACTAGTTTCTTAGAATCTCTTTGTTTGTTTGTTTGTTTGTTTTTTGCTTTTGGGGGGTTCTTTCTCTTTAGGGTGATGCTTGTTTTCCTAATCTTCTAAGAAATCCCATATTGAGGGTCTTTTTTTCCATTGAACTTTTCAACAATAAATATGGTCAAAACTGCAGAGACCCACAGGTGCCAAAACAGAATATATAGACCATTTTTGGCCAAAAACATTATCCATTGGAATATTACAGCAATATATTCTCAGAAAGTCAGCTCCACTCTGGATATTATGTGTCTATTGCATCTAAGGGGTCTTCAGAATCACAAAATTCAGATGTGCAAAAACTGAACTTTCTTTTGATTCTCCTTAACCGAACTAACTTAGCCTTCAAGACTCCATTTTGTTTTTACTAAAGACACATTGTAATCTGCCAGTTCTCATTAAACTTAGTCTGTATTGAATTTAAAACAGAAATTTAATTCTGTTCATTCAAGAATATTTATTTCCTCTTTCCCTTTCCTTCCCCCAGGGGAGAAAATACTAACATATGATTAAGACTGCAAAGAATAGTTACTATCTATCCATTGCCATTTTCTTCCCTAGTTTACCTTCACCAAGATATATAATCCATATTTTTCTAGAATGACCAACATTCATTCCCTCTGCCATCTGCTGCTGATACCTGGGATACCGCCTTGCTTCCCACTTGCTAGGACAATATAGCTCACCCTACATATTCCTTATCCGAACTCCAAGGCATATGCAATGCCATCTGTACTTTCTCAGCTTTCCTCTGCATCATTTCCAAGGGGACAGAGAAATCATTCAGATGCTTTTCTGTACTGTGCTTGGCCCATGGAAAGCAGGAGGAAATGGATAATAGCCTTACCTTTCTAGAATAGCCATGCATCCTTTCTTACCCCATTATGACTGGGGTGCTCTGTGTTAATGTTCTCCTCCTAGCAAGTCAGATAAGAAGTAGAGCACAGGACATCCCTGATTTCCAATTGTCAAATCCATTTGAAGTTAGATATCAAATCCAACCCAGACTTTGGCCTTGAAAGGGATAAAGGCAAGACACATTTCCCAGATGCCCACATGGGAAGGATTTTCCTTTCCCCAATTTCAACCTCTTTGCCTTAGATGCTAAAGGGCTTTTATTATCTATCTTCTGTGCCTTGAAAGGGGAAGATGTGTACAATGAAGAGAATCAGAAACTGACTTCACCTCTATTTTCTCCCCAGTCCAACATTACATTTCTTTAAGTTTTATCTTGGGATACCCAAAGCTTCTATTTTTATATTTATGCATTTACTTTGGACATTAAAATTGTTTTTTTTTTCTTTTTCATGTATTTTGAGACCATTCTTCCTGGTATGTTGTTACTTAAAAAATCATTCTGAAATTTATTTTTTCCCTAAAATGTTTGGTGTCCTCCCTTTTCAGAGGCAATAGAAAGGCACTGGAAGCAATAAAGAGCAGTTGCTTCAATGAGTTGGTAGGTGCATGAATAAGATGTTACATCTTTGTGAAAAATTAGAAGCTACAGGTCAAAATCATACCATTCCTCAACTGTTCCTTTCATAGACTTTCTTATGAAGTGGGAATATTCTCTTGCAT
>RCUC01122134.1:0-13487 GCA_003697995.1 Taxidea taxus jeffersonii | reverse complement strand
GTGGATAAATCCCTCTCTAGATTTTTGTCTTACAAGTTTATTTTTTCTGAATTACATGTAATTTTTTAGCCTTTGCAGTGAAAAATACCAAGTACTGTCTGTGTGAGGTTCCTTTGCAATTGCCATGTTCTGGGAGCTGTGTTGTTAAGTTCTGGTTTTTCTTTGAATGATTCAATTACTTCTCTGTTTTAAAAAAGAAAATACTGCTTAATTAGTGGATAGGTTGAACTGGAACTTCTATTTGCCAGTTAAATTTTCATCGGCTTCACTAATCAAAGAGAGTGCAAAAGCTATCTTCCAGGCATAGGTCTTTTGAAAAATTCAAATGAAAGGAGGAGATGAGGAACACATTATATGTATGTTGGGGTCAATGCCTTAGGCACGTGAATACTTACAGAGACTAGGTTTTATTTCACCATATTTTTGATGTTAATTAATTGAAAAATTAAAAATAAGCCCTGAATAGGGACACAGATATTGTTCTGGAAATTAACACAGAAACAAAAAATAATGTTGCTCTCAAAATACAGGAGAATGCGTTATCTTCAGGTACTTTCCGTGAACCGATAAAATACCCCATAGTAACAGTCATAAGCCCAGCTGTTCTGGGACACTCAGTGACTCTTTACATCTGGACACATTGTTCTCCGTGCATAGTTACAGTGACATGACATGCTCTTCTCTTATGACATTCCTTCTGCTCTTTGTTGATAGTACTTAGCTAAACTTTGAAGCTTGTGTATCCTCTCGTGTTTGATCTAATGCCTTGCTCATGGTAAATTCTTGAAGTGTTTTTAACACTAGCTTGAAGAATGGGAGAGAATTTTAGGGGGTTGAGACTGATTTCTGTGTTTGCAGTCTCTGAGTACAAGCCGGTGACATGTTATTTTGTTTTACTTTATTAGTCGTGCTGGTAGAGTTCAGTCAGAGAGACAGAGCCAATGGGGGATATACACTGAAAGATTTATCACAGGAACTGGCTTACATGATGGCTGGGGCCGCCAGGTAGGGATGTCTGAATCCGCAGGGCAGGCTGTCAGGAAGAGCAGGCTGGAGCTGGGCCACAAGCTCAGCTACGTTCTGTGGGCTAAGTTTCTTCTTCAGGAAGCTTCAGATAACTTGCTGACTCTGGTCCACTCCCATTATCCAAGATCATCTTCCTTCCCTAAACTGAACTTACTATGAACTTTAATAACATCTCCAAGATATTTCACAGAAACACATACTTTAGTATTTGAATTATAGGGGAATACAGTATAGCCACGTTGAGAAATTCAGCTGTCATATTAGTATGCTTCTGAGAACTGAAATAATTGTGCCTTCTATTATATTAAATAGAAAAAAATTTCAACTACAGAAGTGAGGTAATTGGAAAAGATACTCCTCAAATGCCTTTTCAACTCCACCTTATGGAAGGTGAGAATTTCCCCAACAGAAATTCCAAGATTTCTCTCCCACATTACAGGGTTGCTGGATAGAAGAAAGATGGTGATTCAGAATCAAGATGGTTAAAAATTTCAAGGACTATGGGAATAAATACATTATTTTAGATGTTATCAGTTCATAAGTCTTCATTGGTAAAATATCAAAACCTTGACCAAAAGGAAAACAAAAAGAGTGAGAAGTGGATATTTTTAACCACATCCTTATAAAAAATGTCTGGTTTCGCTCTAAATATTTCAACACCAAACATTCAGGAGTCTGTGATTTTGTAAATATTTTCATGAGTTTAAATCTGAACATTTGAGAAACTTGCAAAGAAGGTGGGGGTGAGGGAAAGAGGAAGAGAAGAGGAGGAAATCTTCTTGGAGAAAAATGGTGAGTTGCTTTATTCTTTTTGCCTAAAGAGATTTACTTGTTTATTTTTATTTTTAATTTTTTATTAGTATTTTTTTAGTTTGTTTAAGATTTAGGAGGTGTTCAGTTTGCTTAAAGCAGAATTCATTATGTCACAAAACACAGAGATGCTCTCTACACAAAGGAGTCAAGAGATGTTCCTGGATAATTCCACAAGATGGGTGGGTGACGGACTGAGCATTTTTGATCTTTCCCACAGCTGTTTTGCCCTAATTTGACACCTTGCACAATAGAAAGTGGATAAAGACAGTAGTGTACTATTACTTTGTGACTTCTTTATTCTACCCTTTTGTCAGTGTTTTATGGATATATGTGATGTTTTGATAGTCCGATTTTCTTTAGTCCAAATAATGAAAATATTTTTAAAAGACTATTTCATGTTGTTAAAAATGTGATGATATGAATACCGAGGTATGGTGGTTTGTTAGGTACTTCCTGTCATAGAAAATTAGAGAAAAAATGGTAGATTTCTATTTATAGTTTTTTGCTCTCATTTCTCCCCCTCGAATTTTTGATCATATACCACTGCCAGAAAACCATAGGAAAGAAATAGGGGGATATGTTGGATGATGTGGATTTTTTTCAGTGCCATGCAGGGGTGAGGACCACTTAAGAATTTTCTAGGTGAATATCTTTTCTATATATTTGATAATTTATAGGGAGCAAAATTTTTCCTAAAACTTAGAAATTTGACCCAAAGAAAAATCAAAATCCTGGACTGACAGTTGACTCATTAAGGAAAGTGAATTTTTAGACGTAACAAAATAACGCAATTCAGACAATACCCTCAATCCTGACTTGTATACTCACTTGATAGATATCCTCACTGTTCATTATATTTAAAGGTGCCAGACATAGGGAAGTTACATGATAATTTATAGATTTTTTTTACTAGAAATGCAAATAAAGTCTTTCCTAGTACAACAGATAACCCCAGTGATTCTATTTTATGGCCCTGGATATTTTCTGGTCATTTTCTAACTCAGAAATTTTATTTTAGCATTATCTCTTCCTACTTAATTCACTCCTTTCTCAATTAATTTTGGAAATGGAAAATAATGTGTGGAACCATATTCAGTAGGGGAGAACAACAGTGCACTTACTCTGTTGGCGTCATTTTGTATTTTGTGTGGATACTTTTCAGTTATGAAAACCATTACAATTAAGTATCAGAATAAGCTGAGCTTAAGGCTAGACCTTCAAATTCATGTGTAGAAAGTTGTAAAATATTTTTTTTTTTCAAAACCAGTGGAGTATTTTCATGCTTTTCCTATAGCAACACATATTACTTAAAAATGAAATTAAAAGTACTTAAAGTATAATTTACTCCATCTGTTTCTAATCAATGGTCTTCCAGGAGAAATTTAAGTAATCTCAAGAGGAAAGTGGTATCCCTTAGAGCCTCTATACACTTTCATACAGTATATCCAGGATTAAATCAATCCCTGATTAAAACAGGATAAAATTAGCAAACTCTAAAAGGGGGAAAAAGACAATAGATTAAGAACTATAAATGAAATTTTTTATACCACTGAGATCCATAAAAGTAGAACCAGATGGAAATTCTAGAACTGAAAATAAGATAACTAAATTTGAGATTAAAATTTAGGCTGAATAGCAAGTAAGACATAGCAGGACAGAAAATTACTGAAATCAGTAGAAAATATCAGATTGAAAAATGAAGAGAGAAAGGGGTAAAAAACACATAAAAGAGTATGAGACATATGGTACACAGTTAGATGATCTAAAAAATATTCCGTGAGAATTCCAGATGGAGAAGCAAAAGAAGATAATGACTGACGATTTTTTACAACTTAGGAAGTACATTAAGTCACAGATTCAAGAAACTATAAACACCAAGCAGGATGGATATAAAGAACCATACCACGCACATCATAGTCGAAATGCTGGAAGCCAAGGAGAAGAAGAAAATAAATTTAAATCGGCAAAAAATGGGAGAGATCACATTACCTTAAAAAAAACAATGTTCTGATATGTGTTTCTACAGAGATTATGGAAACTATATTGATTCCTGAAATAAAATAAATTCCAGCCTGGAGTCTGTATCTTCCAAAAATATGTTAAAATGTAAAAATAAAGCAAGGACATTTAAGGAAAAACCGGGGTAACTCCTCAGCAGCAAACCAGTGTGAATACGAAGGGCAGCATATGAAGCAGAAGGGAATAAATTCTGGATAGAAATCAGAAAAGCAGAGAGACTGAAGATTTTAGTAAAAAAAAAAAAAAAAAAAAGAATACACATGTAAATTTAAATGCGTGTTGGCCATAGAAACAAAAATAATATTTGCTGGTTTAAAATGTATGTATGTAGAATTAAATCATATGCAAATAATGGCACAAAAGTCAGGAGATTAAAAAGAGGTTGAATTACTAGATGTGAAAAAGGATAGCAATGATCTTGATCATCTGGGATGTGATGGGTTCTAATCTTAAATACCTCTGATAAGTCACTGGTACCTGTGAAAATCTGTAGAGAAACTACTTTAAAGTGGAAGATATTTATAACAAATATGTTAAACTAAAAATCTAATAGAGGGAAGAGTAGAAAAATAAGAATAGTAATAATAGTAATAGCAATTACTGTGCTGTAATAGTAATCTTCATAATCCAAAAGAAGTTAGAAAAGAATAAAAAAAAGAATTAGAGTCACCAGAACAAATAGGAAATTAATAACAAAATGGGAAAGTTGAATCCAAATAAAATGGTGATTATATTAAACATGAATGAACTAAATATTCCCACTAAAACATAAATATTTTTTAGCCAGATTTTAAAAATTAAAATCCAACTCTCTGTTGCTTATAAGAGGCACATCTTTAGTGACACAGAAAAGTTGAAAGTAAAATAATAAACATATATTTTTGATTTGCAGTCTCTTCCTTGCTTCCTCCCCCTACACTCCTGAAAAATAGGAAGAGAACAGAAATGGGAAATACTATGTGTGTCAAGGACATTACATATTCTGTGTATTTTAAATATGTAACAAAAAATATTTTAAACACATTTTGGTCAATAACTTTGAAGATATAGATGAAATAAACATCAGAAGAAACAGAAAATCTGAAATATTCTGTAATCTGTTAATGGACTTCTTTTACTGAATTCCACAGAGTACTCTCCCTGCTGAGGTTCCTTCACTGGAGAATTTCAAACAGAGTGTGTATCACTGATAATACAAAAACTCTTCCAGATAAAATACATATCTACTCACTTTATGAGCAAGACTAACCAAAATTTTATACAAGCTTTATGAGAAAGAAAATTACACACCATTCTCTCTCATGAAAATTGGCACAGAAATCTTAAGTGGAGGATTAGCAAATCAAATACCAGTTGTTTCAATGATCTGTTGCTTCAGAAACAAAACAACAATAAATAACCCCTAAGTTGATAGTTTAAAATAGCAATTTATTGTTATCTCCCACTGGTCCGTGTGCATTAAATAGCTTCAGTTTGGGCAGGTGTTTTTTTGTTGTTGTTTTTTTTTAAGATTTTACTTATTTATTTGACAGAGATCACAAGTAGGCAGAGAGGCAGGCAGAGAGAGAGAGGAGAAAGCAGGCTCCCTGCTGAGCAAAGGGCCTGATGCTGGGCTCGATCCCAGAACCCTGGGATCGTGACCTGAGCTGAACGCAGAGACTTAACTCACTGAACCACCCAGGCACCCCCGGGCAGGTGGTTTTTGAGGGGATCTTTTTCGCACTTTCTTTTTTTCCCCCCACTTCTTAAAATTTTCTTAAAATTTTAATTCCAGTGAGTTAACGCACAGTGTAGTATTAGTTTCAGGTGCAGAACTTAGTGAGTCAACACTACCATAAGTCGCTCTTGTGTTCATCATGACAAGTGTAGTTCTTAATAACCACCACCTCTTTAACCCGTCCCCTACCCCTCGCTCCTCTGGTAACCGTCAGTTCGTTCTCTGTAAAAACCATAGAGATTCGTACATACTGTTGTCCAAATAGATGGTCACAGCTTCTGCGTATCACTCTGCATTACAAATAATTGCTGATTACCTAATCTTAAAGAGAGGATCTTTGAATTTAGAGTGACTTTCCTGAACTCTTGCTCCCTGTTCCATTCCCTGAAGACTGGTACAGTAGCTTCCAGTAAACGTTTATTAAATGGTGTTCATCGAATAAAGAAAGAATGGGGGGAGCCTGAATATGATCCCAAAGGCTGTTAATTTAAAATTGGATTTACTTGTGATCCACTCTCCTAGTAAGTAGACATGCCTCGATCTCAGAGGTTATAATGAATGGAGTTTGTTGTGAAGAATTCAACAAATAGGAAATGGGATTTTGGTTAATATTATCTCCTTTATTTGAATTTTATTTATTATTATTATGTTCAATACAAGTGTAGTCAGACGGGGGCTCTGACAGGAGCCCTCTGAAGGCTTCTCCACTCTTCTCAACTCTTATGCAATGTTTGGCATAATTTTTTGTGTTTTATTTTAACATTTAAAAGTCAATGAGTAATTCATCATAATAACATAAAAAAGAAGATTATATGATCTTTTGAATACAAAAGGAAAAAAGTAAAAAAAAAAGGAAAAAAGTATTTATAAAAATCTGTACTCATTTATAACTTTAAAAACTCAGAAAAGGTATGCCTGGTTGGCTCATTTAGTTGAGCATCTCTATTTATTTATCTATCTATTTATTTATTTATTTATGAATAAAAGATTTTATTTATTTATTTGACAGAGAGGGAAAGACAGCAAGAGAGGGAACTCAAGCAGGAGGACTGGGAAAGGGAAAGCAGGCTTCTCACTGAGCAGGGAGCCCGATGCGGGGTCCAATCCCAGGACCCTGGGATCATGACCTGAGCCGAAGGCAGGCCCCCAATGACTGAGCCACCCAGGCACCCCTGAGTGTCTGATTCTTGGTTTTGACTCAGGTCATGATCAGGGTCATAGGATCAAGCCCCTTGTCAGGTTCTGTGCTGGGTGTGGAGCCTGCCTGCCTTGGGTTTTTTGTGCCCCTCTCCTTCTGCCGCCCTTTCACTACCTCTCTCTCTAAGAAACAAAACAAAACAGCAAAAACCCAATATATTGAATTGATAAGTACTGAAAGCTTTCTTCTTGAGATTTGGATGGGACAAGGAAGCACTCCATCACCCGGGATATTTAAGAGTAGACTGGAGATCATAACCCATTTAATAAACAAAGAAAAATAGAAATTAAAGTAAAATAAATTATACATAAATGGAATGTTAGCATGGAGGACGTTCAAAAGTCACAAATAAACTGTTAAGTAAATTATGTTGGCTCAAGTATATACCCATACGGAAAAAAAAATTACTTTGCCCCAACTTTACAATAAAAACAAAAATTAACTTCAGCTGAGATTATGGACCTAAATATAATGGTTAAAATAATGAATATTCTGAAAGTTCATGCAAAAAATATATCATTATTACTTTGGATTAGGTCATGAATTCTTTTTTCTCACTTTATTTTATTTTTTCCATTTTATTTTATTTTATTTCTTTTCAGTGTTCCAGCATTCATTGTTTATGCACCACACCTAGTCCTCCATGCAATATGTGTCCTCCATAATACCCACCACTAGGTCCTCCCAACCCTCAATCCCTCTCCCCTCCAAGACCCTCAGTTTGTTTCTTAGAGTCCACAGTCTCTCATGGTTTGTCTCCCCCTCCGATTTCCCCCAATTCACTTCTCTTCTCCATCTCCCAATGTCCTCCATGTTATTCCTTATGCTCCACAAGTAAGTGAAACCATATGATAATTAACTCTCTCTGCTTGACTTATTTCACTCAGCATAATCTCCTCCAGTCCATCCATGTTGATACAAAAGTTGGGTATTCATCCTTTCTGATGGAGGCATAATACTCCATAGTGTATATGGACCACATCTTCCTTATCCATTCATCTGTTGAAAGGCATCTTGGTTCCTTCCACAGTTTGGTGACTGTGGCCATTGCTGCTATGAACATTGGGGTACAGATGGCCCTTCTTTTCACTGCATCTGTATCTTTGGGGTAAATACCCAGTAGTGCAATTGTGGGGTCATAGGGAAGCTCTGTTTTTAATTTCTTAAGGAATCTCCACACTGTTTTCCAAAGTGGCTGCACCAACTTGCATTCCCACCAACAGTGTAAGAGGGTTCCCCTTTCTCCACATCCTCTCCAATACTTGTTTACTATCTTGTTGATTTTAGGCCATGACTTCTTAACCAGGCCACCAGAAGCAGTAACTATTAAGGAAATGGTTTACAAGTTGGAATCCATTAAAATTAAGACACTCTTTTTCTAATGGTATCATTATGAGAGGAAACGTGCACCTCCCGGGATGGAAGAACATATCAGCAGCACACTTACCTGGTAAAGCACTTGTGTCTCTGGTATGTTGGTGTGTACATATTTCCATTTATCAATACAAGGAAAGACAGTAAACGTGATAGAAGATCTGGAATATTTCTTTAAAGATTATATGCAGGAGGCCAAGAAATGTGAAAATATTCCGTTATTACTACCAGGGAAATACAAATAAAAAATAGGCACGTGATAACAGTCACTCACGTACCAAGATATTTGGAAAGGAAAAATTCTGCATTGCAGAGCTTATGGAAGAACTGACCCTCATGTGCCTTGATTGTAGTTGTAAGTTGCTGCAGCCACACTGGGAAGCTCTGTGGCTGTCTCATACATATGCTCATTTCATACATATGCCAAACTAGCAGTCCCCTATGGAGGTACTAACTCAACAGCAGTGTGCCCAACAAATGCACGTGTGTGGATGTTCATACCATCCGAATTGGGAATAGCTAAAAAGACAAGAGGGGCTAGTTGTCTAAAGTATAAGGACATTGAGTAATAAACTGGGTTATACTTACAGAATAGAAAACTACCTAGCAAAGGCATAATAGGTTCATGGGACAGCAAGAATAAAGCACACACACACACAGAAACTCTGTGATTTCACTTGTGTGAGGTATGAATACAGAAGTGAGTTGACTCAGATGATGGAAGCAGAATAATGGATTCCTTGGGTGGGTTTATGACCGTGAGCAGACACAATGGCGCCATGTCATGGAGTGTTTACTGTGTAATAGAAAGTTCATAAAATTATTTGACTTCATTCTTTCAGTAACGATATGAGAGACAGGGCGAAGAAGGAAGAAAAGAGGAAGGGGGGAGGTAGGAGAGGAAGAAAGAGATTATTCTCATATTTCAAATAAGACAGAAAAAAGGATGTTAACCTGCATCTTTCTAACTGCTGAACATCCTCATTTCACTACAGCACTTACTGAATTTCACTGTGCTTGTAGAGAATATGCCACTTTTGTTCATTTTAGTCTCATAAAATACTTAGGGGTGTTTTTGTTTTATTATTATAATTTATTGACATGTGTTAATACAATCCAGATGAATGGTAGAATTAGAGCTGATCATCCATGTTTTATGTTTTAAGTTCTGTAGAAACTGTTTTGTTAATGCTTATAATTCATAATGACAGGAGAATTTAATATATATAGTAGCAATCCTCCTGCATCCCTGACCCCATGCCTGTCCTAATCCCTGAAACCTGGAAGTATATAACTTTACATTTTAAAAGGTTCTTTGCAGATGTGATTTCATGCAGGATGTTGAGATGGGGAATTCTCTTAGATTATCTGGTTGGACTGAATATAATCATAGGGTCCATATAAGAATGAGGCAGGAGCATCAGGTTCAAAGGAGATAAGACACATAAGCAGAGTGTCTTATAAGCCAGGATGTCACATAAGCCAGGGTGATGTGAGAAAGGATCCAGGAGCCAGGCAATATGGTGGCCCCTAGAAGCTGGAAAAAGCCAAGCATTGTGCTCTAGCCCTCATCAGAGGAACACAGCTCCTCCATCCCATTCTAGACTTCTTGTCTCCAGAAATGCAAGATATTAAATACATGTGTTGTTTTAAGCCACTTAGTTTGTAGTAACTTGTTACAGCAGCACTGGGAAACTGATGCACATGGTACCACACTTTTTGGATCTTTGACTTTCCAGGCATTGCAGGATTGTGCTCCTGATGGTAGGACAGTATCAAACTTGTCGTGTTTTCTTTTTTGTGTATGTGTTTTTTTAAGCTATCTATTTTTAACGTGGCAATGATAGACTCCAAAAATGGTAAACATTATGGTACTGCAGCTGAGTGGTCTGGTTCCCTTTGAAAATTATGAGGCAATGCAAGTGTGTTAGTAGGCATGGCGATGACAGGCAATGTGGCCATATCTGAGCCATCAAAAGTTAAATAGGAGTGTACTTCCATCTTAACATCTTTGTCTTCATCATCCAGTTCAACCCAAATCCTAATGGGTCATCCTGAACTTGGTTTTGCTCTCCTCCAGTGTATTCTAGACCCTGGTGACAGGGTGCACTTTAAAAAGTATGGCCTTGATTTGTACTGATCTCTATTTAAAACTCTCCTAGCCTTCCCTTTATCTATAGGTAAAGACCACCATTAATAATAATCATATTGATTAAATCTATGGCAGAAGCTATTACCTGGTTCTTTATTTTGTTTTTCAAATGCCTATGCTGACCAGAGCAATCTACACATTCAGTGCAGTCCCTATGAAAATACCATAGACATTTTCACAGAGCTGAAACAAATAATCCTAAAATTTGTATGGGACCAGAGGAATAGCCAGAGGAATGTTGAAAAAGAAAACCAAAGCTGGTGGCATTACAATTCCAGACTTCAGGCTTTATTACAAAGCTGTGATCATCAATACTGTATGGTACTGGCACAAATACAGACACATAGATCAGTGGAACAGAATAGAAAGCTCAAACATGGCTCTCAACTCTGTGGTCAACTAGTCTTCAACAAAGTGGGAAATAATACCCAATGTACAAAAGACAGTCTCTTCAATGAATGATTTTGGGAAAACTGGACAGCCACATGCAGAAGAATGAAACTCAACCATTCTCTTACATCGCACACAAAGATAAACTCAAAATGGATGAAAGACCTAAATGTGAGACAGGAATCCATCAAAGTCCTGGAGGACAGGCTGCAACCTCTTTGACATTGGCCACAGCAACTTCTTGCTAGACACATTTCCAAAGGCAAGGGAAACAAAGGCAAAAATGTACAATCGGAAATTTATCAAGCTTAAAATCTTCTGTGCAGGGGCACCTGGGTGGCTCAGTGGGTCAAGCCTCTGCCTTCGGCTTAGGTCATGATCTTAGGGTCCTGGGATCGAGCCCCACACTGGGCTCTCTGCTCAGCAGGGAGCCTGTTTCCTCCTCTCTCTCTGCCTGCTTCTCTGCCTACTTGTGATCTCTGTCTATCAAGTAAATAAAAAAAAATTTAAAAAAAATCTTCTGTGCAGCAAAGTAAACAATCAACAAAACTAAGAGGCAAGGGCACCTGGGTGGCTCAGGTGGTTAAGCATCTGCCTTTGGCTCAGGTTATGATCACAAGGTCCTGGGTTAGAGCCCTGCATCAGGTTCCCTGCTCAGTGGGAAGCCTGCTCCTCCCTCTCCCACTTCCCCTGCTTGTGTTCCCTCTCCTGCTGTCTCTTTCTCTCAGTCAAATAAATGAATAAAGTCTTTTTTTAAAAAAAGAAAAAACTAAGAGGCAACTCAAGGAATGGAAGAAGATATTTGCAAATGACATATCAGATAAAGAGCTAGTCTAGTATCCAAAATCTGTGAAGAACTTCTTAAACTCAACACCCAAAAAACAAAGCATCCACTCAAGAAATGGGCAGCAGACATGAACAGACATTTCTGCAAAGATGACATACCAATGTCCAAGGGAGACATGAAAAAAGTGCTCCACATCGCTTGCCATCAGGGAAATACAAATCAAAGCCATAATGAGATACCACCTTATGCCAGTCAGAATGGCTAAAATTAAGTCGTCAGGAAGCAAGAAATTGTTGGTGAGGATGTAGAGAACAGGGAACCCTCCTACACTGTTGGTGGGAATGCAAGTTGGTGCAGCCACTCTGGAAAACAGTGTGGAGGTTTCTCAAGATGTTAAAAATAGAGCTACCCTACAACCCAACAATTATACTACTAGAGATTTACCCCAATGTTTATAGCTGCAATGTCCACAATAGCCAAATTATGGAAAGAGCCCAGATGTCCATCAACAGATGAATGAATAAAGAAGATGCAGTATGTGGTGTATATGTGTGTATATATATGTATACGCACACACACAGGAATATTACTCAGCCATCAGAAAGGATGAAATCTTACCATTTACATTGATGTGGATGAAACTGGAGGATATTATGCCAAGCAAAATGAGTCAATCAGAGAAAGATAATTATATAGTTTCACTCATGTGGAATTTAAGAAAATAGAGGATCATTGTGGAAGGGAGGGAAAAATAAGACAAAATCAGAAAGGAGACAAATAATAAGAGACTCTTAAACATAGGAAACAAATGGGGTTGCTGGAAGGGTGGGAGTGGGGGACGAAGGAAACAAGGGGATGGGCATTAAGGAGGGCATGTGATGTAATGAGCACTGGGTATTTTACATGATGGGTGGATACCTGAACTCTACCTCTGAAACTATTGATACACTATATGTTAACTAATTAAAGTTGAAGTTAAAAAAATAACAAAATTATAAACATAGCCTCATGACTTCACATGATCTGGTAGGTGCCTTTCTCACTGGCCCCATTTCAAACCCTTTATCCCTAACCATGCTGGTGGTTTCCTCTCCCTAGGGGTTTATACCCACTATCCGTCTGCCTTTCCTGGGGTGTTCTCCTGCCTGCATGCTGACCCCACTTTAATCACCTAGTTAATTTTTACTCATCTATCCGAACTCAACTCAAAAGACGTTTCTTTGGGGTAGCTTTTTTTTTTTTTTTTTTTTTACTGTAACCGAGATTAGGCCAGCCTTTCTTTTTATAATCTTTCAGAACACTTTGAAATTTATTTCACAGGATTTAACAAATCATAATTATGTAACTATAGAGTCTGTTGGTTTAATTTTGTCTTCCCTGCTAGAACATAAGCTCTGTTGGTTCAGACTGTTTATACTGCTGTTTCCTCAGTGCTTCATGTCTTACACATGCACATGTTCCATTCATATTAGTTTAAATTTGAATAAATGGATGAGAGGATTGGGAGCCAGATAACCCTAAATTGAAGCCCTGGTTCTACCCACTTCTATCTTTTTTGCCTCATTCACATTGTGTATTTTCTTGGTAGACTTTTTTAATTCCCTGTAGAATGGGGGCAAGGGTATCTTCCTTGGGCCATTGTTAGGAGTACCCAATGTAATTAATACAGGTAAAGTTCCTGGCACACAGCAGGTACTTGGTAAGCATTAGTACTCTTAAAAACAAATTTCATCATTGGTTATCCTAGCCAACAGCTGTCTTAAGCCCTCATACTCAGAGTGTGGTCAGCAATCCCTGGGGATTTATAGGGAATGTAGACTCTCCAGGCCCATCCCAGTCTCACCAATCAGAATCCGGTTTTGAGCAAGATCCCCTCGGTGATCCTCCCATGTCCTGATGAGCACTGGATGTTGTGTGGAAGTGTTGTATCCCTGTATGGTACACCTGAAACTGATATTATACTATATGCTAAAATTTTAAGAATTAAAAAAAAAATTCAGAACCACTATAT
>ML099951.1:24574-47461 GCA_003697995.1 Taxidea taxus jeffersonii | reverse complement strand
GAGCCACAGTCTGCAGTAACCAGCCCAGGAAGCCGGGCTGCTCTCTCCAACGCAGCCTTGTAGGAGGTCAGAGTCATCATCTAGCAATCAGTTCAGGAAGACAAGCAGTAACCCTGTAACGGCCAGAGACAGCCAACTCAGCACCCCTCACCCATCACACAGGATGCCCAGCTTCTTCAGCCAATAGCCTCCAGCTGAGGCACTCCCTTTTTTCCATTATAGGGCTTTCCCCAAACCCAGTGATGGTGGCTGACTCCCTTGCTAGAGCCAGCTCTGAATGAATAGCCTTTGCTGGTTCTCAGGTGAGTGGTCTTCTTTCATTTCTACAAAAACCTGCATCGGACCCATGGAGAATCCTAACCCAAAGTGGGTAGGTCCAGCTCCTGACCCATCCCTTCTCCCAATTCCCCAAATTCTTGGAGCGAGATTGGAGAGTGGTGGAGAACAAGGCTTGAGCGACTTTTTCAGGGGCTCCTCCTAGGCCTGATAGCTGGGAGACAGGAGGAAGTTTCACAAGAGTGGGAGTCCTGACTGGTGCATTAGACTCATGGGAATTTCAGAGCAAGGTCCTCCTGAAAGTCAACTGCTGAGTCGACACACTTGGATGTTGGCACACAGGGATGTGTGGCTGCCCTTAGCAGGTAGCCTTGGGTGTGTACCTAAGTTCTGGGCCTGGGAGGCAGAGACCCAGGCCAGTGAGCAGATGAGAAAACTGACCATGTGTGCATCGTGTTACAGGACTGGCTTTTTTTTTTTTTTAATATTTTATTTATTTATTTGAGAGAGAGACAGTGAGAGAGAGCATGAGCGAGGAGAAGGTCAGAGGGAGAAGCAGACTCCCTGTGGGGCTGGGAGCCCGATGTGGGACTTTATCCCGGGACTCCAGGATCATGACCTGAGCTGAAGGCAGTCGCTTAACCAACTGAGCCACCCAGGCGCTCCAGGACTGGCTTTTTTAACTCAAAAAATCACTTTGGTCTATTTTACATTTAGAGAAAAGTGGCAAAAATAATAAAAAGAATGCTCATGTTCACTCAGATTCCCTAGATGTTAGTATATCGTTATATTGACTTTGATCTCCACTGTCTTCCACATGCTTGTGCGTGTGTACGTGTGTATGTATATTACTTTTTACTGAATCAATAAAGAGTAAGTTTTAGGCATGTCCCCTTATTCCTGAATATGTTGGGGTATATTTCCTGAAGACAAGGAATTCTCTTATATAACCACAGCACAAGGAACAAAATTGGGTCATTCCCACGATATCATTATCTAAATTACAAACCTTAAATATTGATTTCTTCTTTATCCATTCATCTGTTGATGGACATCTAGGCTCTTTCCATAACTTGGCTATTGTGGATGACTTGTCCTAATAATATTCCTGAGAGGGCAAGAGAATCCAAGATCGTTTGTGGCTTCTGGTTGCCCTCTCTTTATCTCCTGTGATCAGAGGTGGTTACGGTCTTCCTGAGCATTTGACAATACCGGTGCTTTTGAAGAGGAGTCTGGATTCTATAGAAGGCCCCTTGTTTTCTGTCTGGTGTTTTCTTGTGACTGGATTCAGGTTGTGCACCTTTGGTGGGGACACCCAGGTGAGGCTGAGCTCCTCTCCTCTCAGTGCCTCAGACTACTGACCTAGAATCCACATAGCCACTTCATGGCCTTCTGGTGTGGTTCTGAGATCAAGCTATGTCCAGTGCCACCAGCATTCGGGTCAAGAGAGCTCAGACTAGAGGTCAGCATGTCCCCCAGAGGACGCTTCCTGTCACCTCTGTCTCCATCAACAACTGATGGTCAGAATGGGCCTTTTTTTAAAAGATTTTTTTTAAAGATTTTATTTTTTTTAATTTATTTGACAGAGAGAGAGAGAGATCACAAGTAGGCAGAGAGGCAGCAGAGAGAGAGGAGGAAGCAGGCTTCCCGCTGAGCAGAGAGCCTGATGTGGGGCTCGATCCCAAGACCCTGGGATCATGACCTGAGCCGAAGGCAGAGGCTTAACCCACTGAGCCACCCAGGCACCCCTAAAATATTTTTTTATTTAGAATTTAACACACACAGAGAGAGAGAGAGAGAGAGAGAGAGAACACAAGTAGGGGGAGTAGAAGAGGGGGAAGTAGGCTTCCTGCTGAGCAAGGAGCCAGATGCAGGGCTTGATCCCAGGACCCTGAGACCATCACCTGAGCCAAAGGCAGCCATTTAATGACTGGATCACCCAGTTGCCCCCCCATCCCCATTTTTTGTTTTGTTTTGTGAGAACAGTGACCAGCTAATGTGCATGGTGCAATTTAGAAACCAGTTTTCTTCGTTGAGATTAAGGTGTTTGAAATGTGTGACTAAGATATTGCAGAGAGCTTTTTCCCATTCTTGTATAAACAGGCCATAAAGAGCCCCCTTAGGGATGATGTCCTATCATCCTTTCTCCTGTCTGGTCCCTGGTGGATTCTTGGAGGCCTAATGCTGGCTTGGCTTTCGGCTTGAAGGTCCTGGAATCCCTCCTTCCTTGGGAGCAATGGGAGAGGAACTAATGTTTCCATGCTGGCCCAGTTATTTTCCAAGGACACGTTGTTGAGCTATTGCGTCCCATCTGGTTGTTAGGGCGGTGGGAGGGACTGAAGGAGCAAACACAGTAATGTCTCCCTTCACTTGCTAAGGGAGGTCAGCAGGCATTTGGGATTAAGTTCTGGCTCTCTTACTCCAATATTAATGACTTTTACATTTCAGGGACAAAAAGCCACTTGGGACTCATTTGGGAGAGTAAGTTCACTGTGAGTAGTTGACCTGGAGGGGACTTTGTTTGAAGAGGCTACCACCTGGGAGAGGGAGCAAGGGGGGCAACCCAGCATGGGAAGCAGGGGGACTAGTGTTGGGTGGGGAGGGCTAGATGTTTGCAGGATGAGGGCCTTGCCTGAAGGTCTGGGCCTGTAATGAATGGACAGGACAACTGAGGCCAGCAGGCTGATGGAGAGTGACAGCTTTGTGGCTAGGCCTGTGTCCTGTTGCCACCAGGCTATATCCTGATTTTGCCCACTAATGAGATGACCATGGACCTCTCTCATTAGCAGTCTGGGACCGAGTTCTAGTATGACCCTGATCAATGGCTGGGTAACTGAGTGCATTCAGGGAAACAGAAAGGGCTGCTCTGAATCCCTGACTACACACAGAGCAAAGAGACCCAGTCTTGCTGGGGTGTGTGTCAGTACCTGTATGGACTGATGGCCCATTTCCCACCTGCCACACTGAGCCTAGGAATTCATATATGCTTAGATGTCTCAGCTCTGTTGACCCAGTGTGAGCATCCAGTTATTAAAATCTCATCCCTGTGAGAGGCAGGGGTCAGAGGAATGCAGAAATAACCAGACTGGGGAAGGGTGTCACTCAGAGATGGACCTGCTGTCCCCTGGCAACTGGGAGCAGTCAGTTCTAGAAATGTTCAGCAGAAAGGGACCAGGCAAGGGGCCTCCATCCCAGTCCACACCAGGGAGCGGGGCAGGGGGCTTCTGGGACAGGTCTGGCAGAGAGGGGCACATGCTGTCCTCAGAATTTAGGATCGGGGAGCAGCACTTGGTGTTCAGAGACACCCCTGGGTTGGCGCTCTGGCTGTGTGAGGTGGGCTCACTACCCTGTTCTTTCCTGGTCCTTGGTAAGTGAGCTGATGCCATGTAGTGACTTGAAATGGAGGGATGCCCGTTGTGTATTGAACCCAGTTCCTAGAGCACAGATGGGCTTCATAAACATCGGTTCCCTTTGTCTCCTTCCATGTGAACTGGGGTACATGGTGGAGCTGATCTTGAGGAAGAAGTCAAGAGCTCCATCACCAGAATCAGGGATCTGGGGAGGACTGCCTGCTTCCTTAGGGGCTGATTTCCCAAGTCCAGGCAGCCACCAGGACCCTTCTAATCGGGATCCAGGAGTACCTCTGGAAGGGGAATGGACCCATCTTACTGGACTTCCCTCCTTTCCCCACCCACCTATTTCCCACTTTACTCACCCACCTTTGCATTCCACAGATGTCTCTGCCTTCCAAGCACCTGGACGAGTTTCCTGGCCTCTAACCTCTCTTCCCCTTCAGGCACTGGCCCTAGATGCCGATGCACAGCAGCCCCTGCAGGTCCTGGCCTGCCTGGGGAGAGGGGTCTGACCTGGCAAGGCTGACTCGATACTGAGCCAATAGCCCGGGGATCCCTAAATTCCTTCTGACTGTAGTAGGCTGGTCCCAGTGCCTAAGGTGGGGCTGTGCTTATGAGTGGTGCCAAGAGCCCCGGCAGCCAGGGCTGAGAGCAGGGCAGGCCCTTACTTGGCCTTTAGATAAACAGAGAGCTGTTTCTAGGAGGATTTCATCTCACAGGTTTTCTGGGTGCCTCCTGGCGTTACGCTTTGGACCGGTTCTTTGTGTCCAGTCCATGAATGAGTCGGTGTTAATTTTGTCGCAGTTGCTGTCATTTCCTGAGTGCTTTACTTTGGGTAGAGCACTTTTCTTTGTTCTAGTTTAAGGCCAAACAACCCTAGATAGACCCAGTTACTCTCTGCAGAATACAGAGAAAAACACAGGGACACGGAGAGGTTAAGAATCGTGCCCAAGGCCACTAAACTAGTAGACAGTTGGGCTCACCTTTGTACGTCTGGTGCCTAGTACATGTTTGTTAGTGACCAAGAGCGCTCCCACTCTTGTGTTTGTTTTTGGTGTAGCTGTTCAAGATCAGTGGTGCTGACCGTGCCCTTGGGCAGGGTGAAGGCTCTGCCTCTGTCAGACACCCTGAGTCACCTCCCGCCCCCTGCCGGGTCGGGGGCCCATTGCCAATCCTGAGGTGTGGCCAGACTTAGGAGAGTGGATTCGGAGACTGCCTCTCACCTGCCCCAGCTGGGAAGGCATTTTGCCTCTGGAATCAAACGGTGGGTGTAGCCAAGTCATTAACTTCTTGATGGAATGTGATAGGTTCAACTCCCCGGAGTGAAATATCAGCTGGAAAAAGAAAGGGGTAAACACCGATCTCATCTCTGCTGGGTACATGACATTCTGGATTTTACCATCCTGTTGCTACATGCTAGGAAGCTGGGGACAGTTTTGGTCTTGGAGATGTTCGCCATCTCCATCATACCTTTTTCTCTTCAAAGAACGGAGTTGGCCAACTAGTCAGTGTTGCCTATTTTGTCTTTGTGAGGTTCTTAGCTCACCTTCTCCACCACACCATGGGACAGCTTCGTCATGTCCTGGCCCTAAGCTGGTGTCTGTCCCCCTCACCCCCTCACAGCCAGCGTGTGGGATGGTGATGGGAGCATGGGCTCTGGGACCAGAGGGTCTGAGCTGGCATCTCCGCTCCAGCACCAGCCCCCTGTGTGTATCAGTGACTGGCAGCTGGGTAGTTCAGAATAACAGCTATTTATTGTCCCAGTTCTGGGCTCCAAAAATCCCAGGTCAAGGTGTCTGGCAGGCCCCACTCCCTCTTCCAGCTCTAGGGGAGGATCCTTCCTTGCCTCTTCTGGCTTCTGGGGCTGCCAGCAATCATCGGGGTCCCTTATACTTATAGCTGCATCACATGTCTGTCTTCTCCTTGTGTTTATCTCTGTGCCCAGATTTCTCCTTTTTATAAGGACACCAATGGATTGGAGAAGGCCTGCCCTAACAATCTCACTTTAACTTGACTGCCTCTGTAAAGACCTGATTTGCAACTAAAGCAACATTCTGATGTCCTGGGGGTTAGAACTACCTTCTTCTGTTGTTCGAGGGAGACACAGTTCAACCCATAACATGGTGTTACCTTTGACAAGTTTCTACTGTCTGCATACCTCGATTTATTTGCAAAATGGGGCTGCAATACATCCTAATACTTAGCTCCTCAGGCTGTTGGGATGGTGACATAAGTAGATATGGGAATGAAGTGCTTGGGACTGAGGCAGGTGCTTAGTGACAGCTCTGTGAGTCGGAGCAGCTGTTACCGGGGCCTCTTCTGACAGTTGCAGAAATGCAGACCCTGGTGGTGAACATGCCTGCCAAGGGTCTGAGGTTAGGTGACAAACCTAAGTCTGCCTAGAACCAGAGATGGCTCTGGGATTAGCCCCCTGAGACCAGCATTATGCTGGGTGGCCTGGCTGTGTGCTACTGAAGGAAGGAAGCCAGCTGTACCCAGAGAGCACAGAGCCTAGTCTGGAAAGTGTTTTCTCCATCTCCTTTTCCAAAGAATTGTTGTCTAAGCCAGCAAGGCTCCTGTAGCATTCAAGTACTCATTGGGGGGTAGGGGATGGCTTCAGACCTCTGTCTTCAGCTTGGGTGAAATCCTATCACAAATCCCTTCCTCATTCATGATGGGGGTAGCCCCGAGCCTATTCTTACTCTGACAATCTGTGCATCTGTGGATCTCCAAGTACAAGAACAAAACCCACGGTGGTGTAAGCTCCTGTAATTGTTTCCTTAGTTCCACTGGTGTTTAGCCCCAAATGGCCCCAAAGCTTTGACAATCTTGTGGGGCTTGTTAGAGTGGGCCCAGCTGGCTCTTTCTGTCTTTCAGGATTCAAAGGAGCCAGAACTTGGGGCTAAATCTGTAGAGGATTCATAGTTGGATTGAATGGATCCTAGAGAAGCAGACAGATACCTCCCCACTCCCTAACCAGAGCCATGACGAAGTCTGGAGATAGAACTCCTTTGGGTACAGGCCCAGGAGGGCAAGGCAAGTGGGCATGTCTGCTCGTGTGTGATCCTCACATTGCCTTCTTGATCACCTGAGTCACTCGGAGAGTGGCCAGGATGACTATGGGGTCATTCATCTTCCTGAGGTATTGATGGAGGTGACAGGATGTTTCCTGATAGGATTAGAGTAGGGTCTTTTATTCCTGCCTGAAGAAGCTGGAAGGAAGTTATAAACCCACAATTTCAGGTAAGAGACCATTTACTACTTTATTTGATTCTCATTGTTTTGAGAAGCAGATTAGTTTGAATTACTGCAAAAAAAAATATATATATATATATATACATATATATGTACATATGTATATATATTCAACTAAAAGCAGTTGGAAATCTGTCAAGTACACTGTGTAAATGGATCCAGGCTAACGGAGTGTTCCAAGCAGAGACACCTAGAACAAATAACGATGATTTTTTAACAATGCATCATCACTTTATGGTGTGTGACTATTTTTGCTAAGAATGTAATGTGTACTCACCATAATTTTGGTTGTTTTTTTTTACTTAGCAACACTGTTTTTTAATTTAATTTTAATTAATTAATTAATTAATTTATTTATCAGAGAGAGAGAGAGCACACAAGCAGGGGGAGCAGCAGGTGGAGGGAGAAGCAGGCTCCTTGCTGAATAGGGAGCCCTATGTGGGACTCAATCCTAGGATTCTGGGATCATGACCTGAGCCTAAGGTAGATGTTTAACTGACTGAGCTACCCAGGCATCCTGGTAAGCTTTTTTAGTACAGATGGAATCAGAGTAAATTTCACTCTAAACCTATTTCCAAACTGTCAGCATTATCGACACCCCTCTTTTTATTGGATTAGTGTCATCAAGGCTTATAGACATACCAGAGGTAAGGAAGTGGTGATGCACCACATACTCAGTGGGTGAGAACAGATGATGCGAACTGCTGAGACCAAACCTGGTGAGAAATGGCATCTGAATTACCCTCGTATTGGTTATGGGCTGGCCAGCATCTTGCTTGTTATAAATTGACATTCATTTGTTTATGTCTCTATTATTGTCATTTCCTCCACTAGATTGCAAGTTCTCAGACCTGAGAACAATGCGGGGCTTGGAGTGGGGGCTCAATACTGAATCAGTGAAATGTATGAATGGATGAATAAATGGGGCTGTTGCTCCAGACCTTGGTCATTTTTCTGAGTTTGGGTTAATGTGAATTGGAGTCTGATCCCCATGGCTGACCTAATTTCAGGGTAGAAACTAGAAGCTCAGCTCTTCTGCTCTAGCCCAGTTTCACCTTTGTCTTTCTTCTGAACTGTCCTCTATGAGTCAGCCTGGGAATTTTCCCCACTTATTTACTCTTTTCTTCCTGCAGGAGGCAAAGACACAGCCCTGGAGAGCATGAGCAGTTCAGCTCCTCGGGCAGTGGCTCTCAACCCTGAAAGGCAACACATTAGAATAACTGGGGGAGCTTAAAAGGAATTGACTAGCCCATCTCCACCCCTTTCCAGGGCTAATTGGTATGAGGGTGGGTCTGGACACCAGCATTTATTACAGACTTCTCCTGTGCAGCCAGAATTGAGAACCACTAGAATGGCGCTTCTCGAAATTTTGTCAGTATCAAACATCCAGGTGGCCAACAGACACATGAAAAGATACTTAACATCACTCATCATCAATTAAATGCAAATCAAAATCAAATGAGCTATTACCTCACACCTGTCAGAATGGCTAGTATCAAAAAGACAAGAAATGAGCATTGGTGAGGATGTGGAGAAAGGGGGAACCCTCATGCACTATTGGTAGGAATGCAAACCAGGGCAGCCACTATGGAAAACAGTATGGAGATTCCTCAAAAAGTTAGAAATACCACATGACCCAGTAATTCCACTTCTGGGTATTTACCCGAAGACAACAAATATGCTCATTGGAAAAGATATGTGTACTCCTATGTTTATTGCAGCATTACAATAGCCAAGGTATGGAAGCAACTCAAGTGTCCGTTGATAGATGAATGGATAAAGACGATATGGTAAAGGGGCACTGGGTAGCTTAGTCAGGGAAGTGTCTGACTCTGGATTTTGGCTCAGGTCATGATTTGGGGGTCATGGGATCAAGCCCCATGTCAGACTCCATGCTCAGCAGGGAGTCTGCTTAAGATTCTCTCCCTCTGCCTCTGCCCCACCCCTCCCCTTGCTCTCTCTCTCTCTCTCTAAAAGAGAAAAGATGTGGTATATATACACAATGGAATATTGTGTATATTCCACACGTGGCAGGTGGGGTCAGCCATAAAAAGAGAATGTGATCTTGCCATTTCCATCATCATGGTTGAACTTAGGGGGTACAGTGCTAAGTGAAATAAGTCAGAGGAAGATAAGTTCCATTATGACTGCACTTCTATGTGAAATCTAACATAAAAAATAAAACAGGCAAATAAAACAAGAAAGAGACTCATAAATACAGAGAACAAAGTGGTGGTTTCTAGAGGGGAAGGAGTGGGGAGATGGACAAAATAGGTGAAGGGGATTAAGAGGCCCAAAGTTATAAAATTACTAAGTCACAGGGATGAAAAGAACAGCATAGGAAATATAGTCAATGATATTGTAATAACCTTGTATGGTGATGGGTGGTGACTGTACTTACAATGGTGAGCATTTCATAAAGTATGTAAATACCAAATCACTAGGTTGTACACCTGAAACTAATATAATATTGTATGTCAACTATACCTCAAATAAAAATCGAAAGAAAAGAGAAGAAATAGTCAGGATCAGAATCGCCCAGGGGCTGTCAGGCACTTGTTGTGTGGTCCCTCCTTAGGTTCTGTTTTTTTTTTTTTTTTTTTTTTTTAGGGTTTTGTTTATTTATTTGTCAAAGAGAGAGAGAGAGAGCACAAGCAGGGGGAGAGAGAGGACATGCAGAGGGAGAAGCTGACTCCCCAGTGAGCCCAATGTGGGACTCCATCCTGGGACCCCGAGATCATGACCTGAACCAAAGGCAGATGCTTAACAAGCTAAGCCACCCAGGCGTTCCCCCTAGGTTCTGATTTCTAGCCTGGGGTGATGGTTCAGAATGTGCATTTTCTGCCACTCTCCCAGGACATGCTGCTGCTGTTCCACTTTGGGAACTGCCACCCTTGGGACTGAGGCATGGCTGCCCCTGATTCTCCCTGATATGGAGTTTTCTGTTTCCTGCATGTGCTGTACCTGTTCTTCCTTTCTCTAGCTGGGGCTCTTGCTTTGCCTGCTGCACTGGCCTGCCCTTTGCTGAGCTCTGCACCATTCCTGACAGGGTGCAGAAAGCAGTTTTTTAAAATCTGCTCTTCTCAACCCAAAGGAGATTGGAATGCTTGGAAAGGAGTTTGCACAGAGGGGGAACTGGACACCCCCCTGCCCCCCACCATGGGTATCCAGCACCTGGAAGTGGACACATTCAGAGTGGTTGGGATTTGGGCTCTGGAAGGGTCATGTGTTCCTGAGAGGCAGGGTTGGGGCTGAGTCGTGTGCTGCCTCTAGGAATTGGCTTGCCCTTGAGGGGTCAGCAAGGCTTGGACATCAGAACCTCAGAAGACAGCCATGGCTAATAAAAGTCAGTTACCACAGGGCAGTTGTTGGCTCTGAGCTGGGCAAATATAGCAAAGGGCTTCCCTGTGGACTCATTTTAAAGCCACTCTAAAAACACTGCCTAGTGCGTAAATACACGTTGGCATGTAACTGCCCCTAGCCTCTCAGCTCAGCCAGCCTCTCATAGGCCAGGTTAGTGGGTGTGGCCGTCACCCCCCTATCCCTGTCCAGTGTACCCCTTGGCTACAGTTTGGGGCCTGAGGCTAGCTGCAGCGGTGTGATATCACCGCAGAACCAGAAGCTTCGGGAGTGCCGGGCGAAGTAGGACCGCGTGTGACCACTTTGTATGTCAGTTCCCGGGAAAGCCAGAGTGTAGGGCTATGACAGGACTCAGAGGAACGTGGATTCTCCTTTGTGATGAACTTCAGTTGAGGCCCTTATTGCAGCTTCTCAAGCCTGCTGAGCCCAGGTGCTGAGCTTGCTCATGATTCCTGCCCTGGGGGCGATGAGTGTGTCAACGGGGACAGGTGGGTCAGGGCTCTGTGTGCCCGTTCTAGGGCTGGCGTGTCACTGGCAGGTGGGGTTACCATGAGCCTGTGCATTCTATAACATGATATACAGATGAGACGGTCATGGGTGCATTTGGGGCCCTGCAGGGTGAATCACTGCTTTCAGTCCCCATCACTGCTTTCCAGAAGTGTGGGGCTCAGTCGTCAGCTGAACAAAGGAAAATGTTTGATAGGTTACTGAGAGCCTATTAGAAAGCAGAGAAGTCTCCTGGTTCATGAAAAGAGCTGCCCGGAAACTGGCAGCTATCATGGCAGCTGGGGCGATGTTCAGGCGGGTGGTTAGGGGCTGGGGAGTGTGAGTGACAGTGGCCAGAAAGGCCCTGTGACCCAAGACTCACAGTCACCAAAGACCAGGAAGGATGACTTGGAAGTTGTGTCTTCCGGTGAGTTCCGTGTGTTGCCTTTGAGGTGTGTATGTGTCTGCTAGCACTTATTTTTAAAATGTAAACATCTTGTGTGTACTGATGATGCCTGTTACTCAGTTTGGGTGTGGATCTTTGATTTTTTAATATACTGAGAGATGCTTTTGAAGTTTTTGCCAGGTGTCTCTCCATGCCTGCTGGAGCCCTGCCAGGCACTAGAAGTAGTGATTATTGGTTATGGTGGGAGGCTGGTCTGGCCCTGGGAAGCTAAGATAAGCATAGCACTTCATTAAAGAGAATCCCTGCCCTGCAAACCCAGCACACACACACATGCACACACATACACACCCCTAAGAGTCCTCGCATAAAAACTGTTTTTTCAGCCGCCTTTATTGTGGACATAAGGTCAGTTTGTTAAGTTTTGTAACAGGAGTGGAGGGAGTCCATGAGGTACTGAGTAGAAGATCTAGCTGCTGGGGTCAGTGGGCAGTGGGAGGCCTAGAGACAGGAAAGGTAGGGTGGAGGTGATGCTGGGGTGGCCCCGAGAGGTGGCTGGACCGCTGCTGGTGAGCTCTGGTGGTAGGTTCTCGTTGGGATCTCAGAGTTGCTGCATAATGGTGTTTCCACCATCCTGTGCTGTGAAGCCCGATGGGGGTGAACCCACAGTGGCTCTCATCCCAGCCAGAGCAGGACCTGGCTGTGCCTCCAAGGTTCTGGTCTGGAACTCTGCTTTGGGAAGGGGCAGAAAGGTGCCACGCCAGCTGTCGAGTGGGGCAGCATCTCTCTGCCCCAGGAGCATCAGGATGATACTGTGCCTGGGACTGACCTGACTGCATCTGTGAGGTCATGATTTGGGTTCTTCTCTTTCAGTCTAGACCTGATCAGGAAGCAACCCAGACTACTGGCAGGCCAGGTCCTTCTGCCTCCTCTTGGTAGGGGGGATTTGAGCTGACAGATGAATGAGTATTGCACGGCTTGTTATAGAAATCAGGTATCATAAGGAAATTGTCCCTCTTTCTGGTTCTAAGGAAATAAATTTTTGTTCACCCCTCCCTTGGAGCAGAGAATGTGGCTTCATCTCTGTGAGTGGCCTGTTAGTGCTCTGGATGGCTTATAGGTTTTTCTCCTGGGCAGGCCACATCCCTGGCACTGGTGTGTCTCAGGTGCAGAAGGTGGAAAGGCAAGGCCAGGGAAGCAGAGGCATCCATTGGGCCTCAAGTCAGAGTAGGTGGGGCTGGCCTGGTGCCTCCAGTGCCCCATGGCAGGGCAAGGCTTGGCTGTGTGGCTGGAGGAACAGGGGAGGGGAGGGCTCTGGACTGGGCCTGGGTATTGTTGAGAAAGAGAGTTAGCATGAAATGGGGCAGGTATCCAACTCCCCTCCTCCCATGCTCTGGGTCCTACGGGCAGGTTGCAAGGAGAATGGGCACATTCCCATCCCTTTCCAGGGTCTCTCTGGAAAGCAAGGTGGGGAGAAGGAAGCAAAAGGACAGGCTGGCAAGAAAAAGCCTTTCCATAATGAAGATTGGATTTTCTCTGAATTGGACAGCAAAATCCAATCTCTCCTGTAGATCTCAAAAGCTCTATGCAGACTCTGTCTACACTTGCTAGAGCAGCTCAGCCCTTCGGTGTGAAGGAAATGGTGGTGTCCCAATCTGCAGTCACATAGAGCACTTTCCTAGGCTTCTATTTACAGTCACAGAGCACAGACTTTGAAAACTGGAAGCAATCTCTGACCTCGTGCATGCGCCAGTGAACAATGGTCTCCTGACCATGCCCACATCCGAATTCCTGTCACCTGCGATTAGGTGACTTTCCATGGCAAAAGGGGTTTTACAGATGTGATTCAGGTAAGAATTTTCAGGTGGCAAGTTTATCCTGGCTTATTTGGGTGAGCACCAGATATAACCACCAGGGTCCTCATAAGAGGGAGCACAGAGCTCAAAGGAAGATGAAGGTTACGTGATGATGGGAGCAATGGGAGAAAGGGGGGTACTAGAGGCCTCGGTGAATGAATGAGGACATCCTCTGTAAGTGCGTTTTCCCTGGGAGCCCTCAGAAGGAGTTGGCACCACTGACATCTTGATTTCAGGCCATGGACAGAGACCCATGTCCAACACCTGACCTCCAGAACTGTAAGAGAATTAATTAGTGGGTGTTGCATGAAGCCAGTGTTTGAGGTAATTTGTGAGAGTAGCAACAGGGAACTGATACAGAACTCATTTATTTCAGCTCTCTCTTTTCACAGATGAGACTGAAGCCCATTTGTAGTCAATATTTTCATGTTTAGCTTGTGAAGTTGTTAATTATATATGGGGATGGGGATACATGGTGTGGCGTTTCCTCTGTCTCTATGAATAAGACGCGAGAGTCTTTTTCTGTTGTTGGCCAGCTGACCAGAACAGGCCTAGGCATTTTAATTTTATGGGGGCTGATTGCTAAATTGATCCTGTGGGTGTGATAACCATAATCTTAATCCAAATTAAGGACTCTCACCTGACAAGAGTGAGTGAATTTATCCGGATAAGTTGACAGAGGCTGTCCCAGCAAAGCAGGGACAAACAGTCTCTGTTATAATCCATGATATAGTGGCCACCACAAGCTCTTTGCTCTTCTAAGCTCCCATCTCACGGTTCCCTACCTTTTGGCCTCCATGTGAGGAAAGGGGGTTGGAACCTTGCCACAGAGGTTTTCAGAAGATGCTGTTGATTTCTGACCCAAAGTAGACTTGGGAAAGGCCCGGGTTCAAAAAATGAAGACTCATTGCTTCAATCCTTGCAATAAACATCCTGGCTTACTTTCACCTCAAACCTCAGAGGATTTCGAGATACTTCAGAACATTCTGTGCCTTGTCCATTTCCCATCAGTTGGTGGAGAAATTGAACAAATGCTCTGGTGATAGTGAGGAGAGGGCAGTGTAGACAGTGCAGATGGGTGGGAAATGGAGGAATGCAAGGAGGGGAGCCATTTTTCCGCGAGGACTTTTGGTGATGGTTGGGTCTGAGACATTAGTTCTTTCAAGGTCCATTCAAACAATTCTTGTGGCTCCATGATCACATTTTCCCACTGAAGTAGTGAGGTCATGTAAATTCCTCTTTATGGATCACAAGATCAGCAGTTATATTTCAATATGGCCAACAGCAGACCACATGGTTTCACTTCCTCTTTTTGGCTATATTAAGTTATGGGCTTCCCTGCATCCTTTAGTAAGTGTGATCCCAGCCAAGGCAAGATTATCTGGGGCTGGTGTGTTTGGTTGACCACAGAGAGAGCGAGAACAGGACTCAGTTATTTGCATACCCTTCATCCTGGGGTGATGAGGTGTTGGGGGAAATTTCCCTGCATGGGGGTAATTTATACCCTCAACATTACTTGGCTTGACCCACAATTTATAGCTCAAACTTTAATAACCATGTCAAAATTTTGGAAGAAAACCAGACATTCTCCCTTCAGCTGGTCCTTGGAGAAAGAATAAACATGGATACAGTGTAATATTTACCCCTTGGCCAACAAACTCCATTTTGGGGATATTATAGCTTCTATCATGAAGTTAAATAAGTCAATACAGCTTTCTCACCTGTGGTCTCTCTAAGTGCCTGGGCCTCAATTTGTGACCACATCTAAGTTTCCATCGAGGTCCAACATTGTATTTTTCTCAGATTTTGTTTACCCAATCTGAGCTGAGATTCCGTGGGAGTTTTCTTCCTTGTTAGCAAAAGGATAAAGCTAGGGCCCGTGGGCCCTTTTAACTTGGAGCCATTTGTTTTGACTTGTCACTAGACATTTCTCTGTCTGCCTTTCCACCTGTAAGAACTCCAGTATCTGAGTCAATTAGATGGAAAGTGCCATTAAGGTTAGCAACATGGATTTTAAAGGACATTTGGGTAAGTGTTCTTTTCCATCCACCAACATGGGGGGTCCATATTATACCCCTGCCTACACCACACAGCTCGGCCCAACAAGAGGACACGGGACCCAGAGGGCTCATGTCCCTGCCCCATGCCCTGGTCCTGGCCAAGTTCATATCCTTTTCCACGTGGCTTCCTGTTCATCTCAGGGAGGGCACTGGACCTGGGGGGTGGTACAAGCCTGTCCAGGCAGACAGCAGGAGCAGTGACTCTGGCAGGGGGAGAGCTGCTGTTGGCTCTGTGCATCTGAGGACTTGCATGGGGTCTCAGTGGGCCCTGGGCAAGCTCCTGCAGGGAGAGTTAGGAGACATTTGTTTTGTACAGACATGACTTAGGACCGAAGTTCCATTTCTAGAGGAGAAGCTATTCAGTTCGGCAAATTCCACAAGTGGTAATAGACTTGGAAAGTCACCCTCTTCCTTCGCATGACAATTAAACATCATATAAGATTGGGAACCAGGGGACTCAAAGCTTAACTTCCCTTCTATCCCAGAAGGGATGTTCTATGAGGGCAAACACCTACCAGTCCACTGGCTGAAGACCCGAAGACCTCCTTTTCTCTTTGATGGGGCCACGGCCAGCAAAATAGACATCACTTCAAAACCACCTCTCAGCTGGAAGTATGCAAGTTTAGCGAGTCACAAAAAAATAGGGAAACTTGCGCACAGTGTCCTTGGCCACTTCCCCATCTGAATGATCACGCACCCAGTGCCGTCGCTGAGAGGGTGCTCCCCTGTGAGGAGGGAAAAGGTGTGTCCATAGCCACTCAGTCAGAGAGAGTGACACAAGCCCTATTAGGAAATCCCTGGAGGACGGGGATATAAATCCCAGCCTGGACTGCCCAGTTTCCACTGAAGGTAAAAGTCGGGCCTGGCAGCCTTCCCCAGGCGAGAAGCAACAAGGTCAAAGAATGCAGGGCTGCAGGTAAGAGGCTTTTGAGAGATAGAGAGAGAGAATGAGAGAGAGGGAGTGCCAGTGGGGGGGGGGAGAGGGAATGAGAGAGAAGGAGAGAGAATGAAAGAGAGAAAGATGGAATGAGGAGAGAGAATGAGAGAGACAGAATGCCAGAATGAGGGAGAGAGAGAGAGAGAATGAAACAGGGAATGACAGGATGAGGGGGAAGAGAGAGGGAGAGAAAATGTGAGAGAGGAAGAGAGATGGAATGAGGAGAGAGAATGAGTGAGACAGAGGGAATGACAGAATGAGGGGGAGAGAGAGAGAGTGAGAGGGGGAGAACTAGAGATGGCATGAGAAAGAGATGGCATGAGGGAATGAAAGAGAGGGAATGAGAGAGGAATGACAGAATGAGGGGGGAGAGAGAGGGAGAGAGAATGAGAGAAAAAGAGAGATGGAATGAGGAGAGAGAATGAGAGAGAGGGAATGAGAGAAAGAGGGAATGATAGAATGAGAGGGAGAGAAAGAGAGAGATGGAATGAAGGAATTAGAGAGAGGATGAAAGAGAAATGGAATGAGAGAGGGAATGAGAGAGAGGAATGACAATGGGGGGGGAGAAAGAGAGGGAGAGAAATCTGGGCAGTCAGGACACTTGGATTCCATTTCAGGGATGGCTTTCCTGCTGTCTCTGGACCTTGGGTGCCTTCTCTGGGTGATATTCCTCATCTCTGCGACCTTCGCATGTTGGAAATTGACCCTGACCTTTTTGGGCTTTAGCGTTCTGTCAAAAACAGCCTGGATCAGAGGATTTCTGAGGATCTTCTATGATTCACAGCAACAGGCAAAAATGCTGTGGGATCCAACTAAAGGAGACTTCTAGCTGCAGATAGGTCACCTCAGAGAGCCTGTGCCTGTGAGTCTTACACCGAATTTAGAGGGTTGCTTCTTCAGAAGGTCAGGGGGTTTTCTAGCATGGCATGTTTTCTTTTTGAAAGTAGGTGTAACTTTTCTAACACTTGCGCTTTCAGAGCTGGCTGAGGGCCAGTGTTCCCAGTTGTCTCAGAGGAGTAGTGAGCAGATTGTGGTGGGAAAGTGTGAGCCGTGGGGCTAAAGGGTCTGTGTTCAAGTTCTCAAGAGACTTTGCCTCTTCCTAGCTGTATGTCACATGTGTGTCCATATCATAACTGTCTTTAAAAAATTCTATACTGTAGTGAATGAGGGGTACCCTTTGACTAGAGGTCATCTACCCGGTGGCCAGCAGCTGGCCAGTTATTGATAGCCAGGCAGGATTAAGCTTACCTTTACCCTTTGCTTCATTATTGTGAAATAATAACATTGGGTACAATTTTTAAAAATAAAGTTGCTTTTTATCCTCAATTATTATTAAGTAAATTGCACAATTTATTTTTAACCCCCCAGTGCCTCAGTGTCCCCATCTGTAAATAGTGAACTCGATGGGGAGGATCATAAGGTCGTGGGAAAAGTAAATGAGTATGAATCATGTAAAGCACTTCGAGTAGCTCAGCTCACTCTGTGGGTGTGGCTGAAACATTGGCCCTCACTCTTTGGCACACTCTCTTTTGAATCCCTCCCCTTGGAAGTCCTTTGCTCCTCATGGAACCCCAGCTCCCTCAGGAGTCCCTTACCTCGCGGCCCCCAGCTCTGCCACTGAAGTGCTTTAATCCAGGTCAAGGCTGGCCTCTGTCTGGGTTTCCTCTTCTGTAAATAGACAGTTTAGTGACTTGACCCTGCAGTGACTTGACCTTGTTCCCCTAGCTGCTCAGGGGTCTGCAGGGGGATGCTGCCAGCTTCCCTCTCTGCAGTTCACCCCACTCCACAAAGCTCAGTCTTGCCCTGGCCCTTCTCTCTGAGCTCTGCCATCCCCAAAGGGCAGTGGATTCCTTCCCACCGGCTCAGTGTGCCCACACGCATGATAGGAAGAGCACCTTCTCTCACATCTCATTAGTTTTGTTCAGTTCCATTGCATTTTCCATGTTTTAGCCTCTGGTTACCTTAAAAGGCCAGCAGGAAGCTTGGATAGGGTCAGAGACACTGGGAGAACAGTCTCTGCCCCATTGGTTCCCAGCTGCCAGGGAGCACCTGCCAAGCCCTACCAGCAGGTGTCCCCTCGACCTTCTGGCTCCCACTGGACCTCACACCCCAACTGTTACACAGCAAACCCCTGTATGATCGAGACCCTCAGACTCCGTCCCTCCTCGCCTTCCCCAGGCTAGCAGAAGTCCGTGTCACATGAAAATGCAACGGACAAAGCCCGAGTCATACGGGATTGAGTTGTCTTTTTCTGTGACCATCACCAGCTGTCCGGGCGAGGGCACATGGTCATGATGGTGATCTTGGCCAGTGCGTATCAAACTTGAGGGTGCACTAGCACCCCTGAGACTTAGTAAGCACAGACTGCTGGATCCACTCAGACTGTGATCCAGTCTTATGTGCAGGGTGTCCGAAGTAGAAGTTCCCAGGTGCTGCTGCTGCTGCTGCTGCTGGTCTGTGGACCACACTTTGAGAACAGCTTCCTTAGGCGATAATAAGAGGTTTTACATCCAGTAGCAAACTGAGTTGTTTCAGGACAAGAAACGTTTGAGGCCGTTTTCAAAACAGAAGTCCCAGAGACCTGCTGGGTTTGACATAAATGCTAGAGGCTGGAGGTTTTAAATAGGAGAGTTCCATTTAACAGATGGACAAATAGGCACAGAGGGAATGAAAAGATCTCAGGGTCTGGAACCTGACCTCAGGCTCCTAGCGGGTTTGTTCTCCACTCACGAAGGGACATTGCCTAACATAGGAGGGAAGAGGGCGGCAAAGGGCAGCAAAGAGATGAAGGGAATATGGAAGCTTCTGTGGCCGGCTGATGGACCAGAACCAGGAGGGGGGGCCACAAAAGAAACAGTGATGGAGTTGTTGATCCTCGAGCATCTCAGAGTCCCTGCTCCAGTGGTTCTCAGCCCTGGCCAAGAGGTACCATCCCCTGGGGAGCTCTTAAAAATCCCTGTACCTGGGACCAATTACATCACTAATGTTGGGGGCTGGGACCTGGGCTTTAGTAGTGCTGAAAACCTTCCAGGCAGTTCTGATGTATACCCAAGGCCGAGATCCCCTGCACTATTCCATCTCTTACACTCCTTACTGCCCCACCTTTTACTAACTCTTCAGGGACTCCTCCTTTCTTCCTTCAAACCCTGTGTTCTGAACCTGTAATTTATCTGATAAATTTCAGATAAATGGGCATTTTACTCACCAGTAGTGTGAACATGAGAGAAGTCTGAAAATCTGTATTAAACTCCCTGCAAATATTTCTGAACACACTTTGGTTAAGAACCTCTGTTTCATAATAAGCATAAATAATTTCCTAAACACAAGGAGGTGAATGATTGTGGCATTTGACTGTGGGCCCAAAGAGTCCAACTTAAGACCAGTTATCTTGCCATGCAACTTAGTCATGTAACTTAGCTTCTGGATGTTAGTTTCACTCATCGGATGACAGGGATGGGGTAGGGAGCAGAGGTTCTTTGCTATGGTTAAGGATCTCTGGAAAGTATTCATACCATCCAAAGTTTTCATGAAACATCAAGGGGACATTTAAGAATGCATGGGCTTCATTGGGGATTTCAAACTTGAGGGTATTTGGGGGCCATGCAGTAAATCAAATATGTGAGGCTATAAATGATAAGGCCAGTGGCCAACTGGAATGAGCTTGTCTCTTGGGAAATACATTCAGTGAAGACTAACATCAACATTCCAGCTAAATAATGCATACTCACAAGCTAAACTGGCCCAGATCCCAGTTTGTGATTTGCTGACTGGGTTTGACAGCTTTTGACAATATGATCACATACTCCTAGAGTGAAAGGTATCAGGAGCAAAAACTGCCTCCCCTTTTATTTGTATTTCCTTAGAGGAGTTATTTAACTCCTGTAAGCCCCAATGTCTTCATCTCTAAAATGAAAATAATTATATGTAGTTCACTCAGTGTTGGGGAAATTAAAGGAAAACTTTGCCTACCGCCTGCATTTATTGGTGTTCAGTAAATGTTAGCTAGCATCTTCAATATCATCATCATCAGATCATACGATTCTGACAGCAGAATTTCAGAAACCACTCTGAAGAGCTGCGGTGATCAGAACATAGGGATTTACTACAATCTCTGCTCTCATTCCCTGTCAGCATCTGCCTACTCTACTTAAGAATAAGCCAATCTAAAGACGAGTGCTTCTCCATTGCCTAGAAATCCTGTTGATATGCCTGTAATCCCAATGCCTAAATCCGAGTTAGAGCCTGAGATTTTGCATTTCTTCACAAGTGATGCTGCTGGTCCATGGACCACACTTTAAATAGCAAAGCTTCAGAATATTTAGACCAAGGTTTTCTTACTTGGGAGCAAGGAAGAAGTGAATGTACAGTGTTGGATGGGTCCTGGATTTTCTAGAGCTAATATTCATCAGAATGTTTTTTTAAATGTTTGCCATAGGCAGAATTCTAAGATGGCAGCAAACATATGGAAGAGAACCTTGGGATTTGATAGTCTCTTAGACCCTCAGCAGAGACTTCATCTAAGCTGAGACCAGACATCTGACCCACGACAGTATGACTAATGAAGGGGTGTTATTTTAAGTCACTGAGTTTGTTGGATTTCTACAAAGCAACAGAAAATGAGTATGATGTCTTATTTCTTCTCTCTAATTGTTGTGCACATCAGTCCAAGGTATATATAACCTAAAACATCTCAGTAGCTTAATATAACACATTTCTCTTGCTCATGCAGTATCATTGTCATTGGTCAGCTGTGTCAGACCATAATGGCTCGTGATAGCCACTGAGGACATTTTCAAAAGAGAACTCATGGAGACCGTCTGTTGGATTGTTTGGACATGGGTGCTGGGGTAGAAAATAGGTGTTCTCCTACTTTACAGGAGAAACAGACATGGAGACGCACTGGAGTGGATGCATGGGTGGAAGTAGACCTCATCCTCCTATCAGGTTGACCTGATCATCCTATGTGGCCACTATCAATAAACAAGGGCTCAGAGAAAAGGGGGCTGGAGGGTAGGGCACCAGAAATGAAATGCACAGGCTTGCAAGTGACCCATGTCCTTCCCACTTACTTTTCATGGCTATAACCTGTCCTGCGGCTATCCCTGACTTCAGGGTACAGAGACGTGGCATCCTGTGTGTACCCTAAAGTAGAAAAGTACCAGATGTTGGTGAGCGTGAATCTGTCTACCATGGCATGTTGTTCAGTTGGGTGGGAGTGGCAGGGGAGGAAGCAGGACCTCAGACTGTTCAGCTTCACAGATCTCTTCCTGGCACTGGGACAAGATGGTGGGACATCCCAACGCTGAGAGTAGCAAGAGGGGCTATGTGTGTGAATGGAACACTCACTCCCAGACACAGAGGAGGGTGAAGGGCTTCTGGGGACTTTTTGGGTCTGTGGAAAACCCAATCAGTCTGGGCTATCTTCAGCTAAATAGTGAGCTTTCTTGTGGCAAGGGATTTCCCCCACACAGTAGAGATAAAAATCACTTGGGCTTTCAATTGTTTTTGCTTGACTTTTGTCTGCTTGTATGGACATGCTGAACACAGGGCTGGGGAAAGCTGCCACCTTCTGTGACTCTCAGAGGACTAGCCATTCTGGGTGGGCACACTTTCCAGGGGTGGAAGATGGTCTTTCAAAGCATAAACAGAAAATCCCCCCCTTTTTTTTGACAAACCTAATTTTGGAAGGAAATATTTATTTTTTCCTTCTTAAAAAAAAAAGCAGCAGGCAGAGGCAGAGCAGACTCCCTGCTGAGCAGGGAGCCAGATGTGGGACTTGATCCCAGGTCCCTGAGATCATGACCTGAGCCAAAGGCTTAAGTTAAGTTGCTTAACTTAACTGACTAAGCCCCCCAGGCATCCCTGGAAGAGAATATTTCTAAAATATATGTAGCATGATGAAAATTTATATTCACTGCAAACTGATGCCAAAAAAATGTACCTTTCTTTTCTAACTTTTCTAACAAGCATTTCATTTGGTGATTGAGGTCCCTTTAGTACCATGTCTTCTCCATCTTGCTGGCTCACATCTACCTCTCTTAGATTTATTCAGTCTCTTTGGGGGTAAATGCTCAGGCTTTCAGTTTCTCACCTCATTGCTTTTTTCTAGCCAGGAAGGATCCTGAGAGTATGGAAGCCATGCCCCAGGGCATGATGGGGAGGGTGGCAGTCCACACCTGATGGCCTGGGGCCTTCACTGGTTTCCATGGAGATGTCCCTGGAACTGGCTGGTCATGGGGTGTCCTACCGAATCTACTGCTGAGGTCTGCAGCTGGGAAAACCCACGGTCTGATCTTGCAGCTGGGTCAGAGCCACCACAATGGCCAACTTGGGCCCACTGTGCCCCTCACTGGCTCCACAGGCTCTCTGTGTCTTCGCTAGGCCACGTTTCTCATCTGGCTTCGACTGACCACTTGTGCAGGTGATACTCAAAATATTTGACAACCAGCAGGGGACAAGCACCAACCAATCAGAACAGACACTATAGGATCTGTTGCTGGACTTCGAGGATCTCTGAGGAGCCTCAGGAAAGGCATGGTAGCAGAGGACAGAGAGCTCAGGGCTTGAGTAAGTAATATTTACCAGCTGGTGGAGACATGTTTCCGTCTTTGGCCACACTGTTCCTTATGGACTGAATATCCAGCTCCAGGTCACCTTGTCCTTCATCACAGCAGCCCCAAATTAGCCTAGATCTCAGTTTACCTCCCATTCCCCACTTGAAGAACAGAGAAGTATCTGGATTTCTTCCCCATCAGTGAAAAACTCAGGCTAGCAGGCCTTCTGTCTCTTTGCACTCAGGTTTTGGACTCAGAGTCAGGAGCTGGCCAATATGCCTACCTCCTCTTGTGGTTTCCTTCCTTTTACCCTGAACCACCCCGCCTCCCCAAAGCCTTTTTTTTTT
>ML099951.1:0-24174 GCA_003697995.1 Taxidea taxus jeffersonii | reverse complement strand
TTTTTTTTTTACTTCCCCTTCCTACCAGGAAGGAATATGTCACATGCACTTCCTTCCCTCCTTTCTGAGGAGGACTTTGGTCTTCCCTTTTCTTTGGGGCACAGTGGCAGAAGAATTGGAGATACGAAGGGTCCTGGATTCTGAACAAAATTTAAACTATTCTTCATGATTCAGGGAAATCACCATGAACATCAACTGTTTTGTGCTGTAATACCCTGATGCCCCATTGGGCACAGGGAGGTGGAGGGGACCACTGGTGTCTTCTCTTAATGGCTCCTGATTGCCGTAACTTTGATTCTTGCACTGTCTTAATGTTTTTCTTTCTCCCCTCCCCCCACCGCATCTTAATGTCTTTCTGTCTCCTGTGTTATTAGGCCATCAGTTGCCTCTCCCTTCTCTATGTTCTCTCTTCCACTGGCCCAGTCCCTCTTTCTAATTTGCTACCTCTAATCTGCTTTTGATCAAGCATTCTGGTTGTATACTGCTGTGTAACAAAATGCCCCCAAATTTAGCAGCTTACAACACACATGTTATTATAACTCACATATTTCTGTAGGTCATGAATTTGAGAGGGGCTCTGCTAGGTGATTTCTTCTATTCCACGTGGTTTGATTGAATTCAAGCAGTGGTACTTACTTGGCTAGTGAATTGACTCTTCTGGGAGTCTAAGATGGCTTTACTCACATGGCTGGAGCCTTTGAGGGGATTCCTGAGAGGCCAGACATATCTGGAACTGTGAACTGGGCCCCCTACAGGTGGCCTCCCCTATGAGGTGGTCTCCGGGTGGCTAGACAGCTTACATGGTGGCTGGCTTTCCCCAGAGCAAGCATTCCAAAGACGCCAGCTAGAAGCGCTCACCCAGCATCATTCTGTTGGTTAGACTCCAGTCACAGGCTGGCCCATATTCAAGGTTGGTGAGTTGGGTTCCACATTTTATTGGCAGAGTGGCATGGTCACGTCACAGAGGACTGCATAAGATGGGAGGTACTGTTGTGTCTATCCTTAGAAAGTATAATTGTCACTCTGAGAAGCAACAACACTTGTAGACATGGAGAACGAGTTGCTGCAAGAGAGATGCCAAGATACTTCTGGGAGTAAAATATCCGTGCCTTCGTGCCAGGATCTTATGGGCTCTCTTTCACCTGTCCAGGTCTTTCTGTCTTTGTTTTTTCTGTCCGTGTTATAGTTCAGATGGACAAGTTTTCTGGATGACTGATAATTTAAATATCTGGGGTGTTCACTACATACACTCAGATTATAAGAGGTTGAAAGCCACCTTTTGCTTACGGGGTGTGGTACCTGTCCCATACCAGCACAGAGCTAACATTACCCAGTGGGTAGCCCAAAAGACCTAGAACTCCCATCCCCAGGAGAACTCAGAAGTCTTGAGTTGTGGCTCAGCTTTTTGCTGGCTTTGGGAGTCCTGCAAGTGAGTTGATGAGGTTTGGTGGTTGTCTGATTAAAGCCCCTGACTTGGTGCTTTCAAAACAAAACCGGTGTCCAGGGCTGAAGCTTTAGTGCAAATTCAACCTGATTTGGAACTTTCAGGACTTCAGTGGCTGGGAGGGTTGCAAGAGCTCTCAGCAGCTTAGCTCTTGTATTTATTTTAGATGAAGAAATTGTTTCCCAGATTGGGTAAATTGGTTAGTGGCTTGCCTAAGCTCACATAGCCAGTTAATTATAGAGTGAATCCAGCTTCAGTCTCTTGCTGTGTGTGCTTAGGGGCTCTATCACTAGGATGTCAGTCTGAATGACAGCATGGGAATGCCACACATTGGGCATTGATTGCACACGTGTATGTGTGTGTGTGTGTGTGTATGATTGTGTGTTTCTATATTAAGCACCCTTCTATGATAGGGATTTAGGCATCAGGCTTCTGATTCCACTAGGTAAAGCTGAACACCTTTCTTAGTAGCAACTGGTGCTAGGTAAGTTATTGCCTACAGTACCAAAAGTTCTCAGGCTGTGGGATGGACCTTCAGCAGGACTTAGTAAGAAACAGACAGTGGCATCTCTGACTTCTCCCTTAGTTCTGTCAGTTGTAGGCTCCTGAGAAAGTTACTCACCTCCTGAGTTTTGGGATCTGCTTCTGTAAAATGCTGATGAGAGCCACCACTTGTCGGGTGGTTTCTCTTTGCCAGTGCTCTGTACACATCACACACCATCTGCCCCACTCTGCTACATGCCAGGCTGCAGCCATTTTACAGATGAGCAGACTAAGCCTCTCAGAGGCAGTGTAATCTACCCCCTGGCACTGAACCATCCAGCTGGCCTACAAGGTTCTTTCAGACTCTCGAGTCCATGTGCTCTCCTGTATAAACTCCCTCACTCTCAGGACCACTGCAAGATGCAGCTAGACTTCTGAGCTGCCTCCTGGAGTGGCATCTGACCAAGGAGTGGAGCTTAGGAGAAGGCATATTTGCATTCTGAATTGACAGAAGTTTCTGATCATGTCTACTTCCCAAGACTGGAAGTGCCCATCTAATGAGGGGTAAACTTGGCCATCTGTGGAGGATGCTGGGTTTGGGAAGACTGTTAGGGTAGTTTGCTAAGCTTAATGGCTCATGGTGCCCCCTCTAGCTCTGGGTTCTGGTGCTTCTACAGAGCAGGGGAGGAATACCAAGGCTGAAGATTGTGTTTACTCAGGTTTGCATTCCACTTTAACATTGCATTAGCTCTGTGGTCTTGGCTAAGTTACTAAATGTATCTGAGTCTATTTCCATTGCTTCATGTTTATAATGGGGATGATGCACTCTTCCAGGCTCTTGAGTGTTGCCCTCTAGAATTTCTTAGAGCAGAAAATTCCTCTTACACAGATACCAGGCTGGGAGAACTTGAAGCCTGGTGGGTTCATACTGAGGGCCTCATGGATGGTGCTTCTGCATCAGTCATTTGGCAGGAGGATGGCAATCATTCTGAGCTAGAGGAATGGTCTTGTGGAGGGTTAGCCTGTGAGAGGGCCTGATGCAGGAAGAAGGTGAAGAAAGTATCTGCAGCTGATGGTCCAGTCTGCGGGGGGCTTTGAATGATTCAGCCTTACTGGGAATGCAAAGTGTGAACAGAGGATTTGAAAGAGTGAGGAGATGAATTGGGTTGATTTACCGAATCTCTTAGTCAATGGTTCTTGGGGGCAGAAGTTGGCCAAGTCCAAAAGGTTTGACAGGGGAAGAGTGCTTTTAGAGAGAAGGGACACTTTTTGGGAGAAAGTAAAAAATAGAGGGCTTGTAGCTATTAGTAGAGCCAAGTCTGAGTTTCTCTAAATTTTCCCTTGAGATTCAGCCCATTGTGGCCCAAAAATGGGTCTTCCTGTGCCATGGCTCCCAGAAAACAATTCTGTCTCCCCAGACCCCACTAGGATCAAGGACATTAAGGTGTCTTATCCTGACACAGCCATGCAGACCAGAAACAGTCTCACCATGCTGCACGGAATTCCCTCAGTTCTGGAGTGTGTGTGTGTGTGGTGGGGAAACTAGCTTCTCTCTTTTCGGTAAAAACAGCAATAAGCTATGGACAACCCACCCAGGGTTCTGCTTTGAGCCAGTATATTAAAAAAAAAAAAAAGCTGCTTCAAATCTGGCCCTGTATTTCTCTGCCTCTAGTTTCAGAGAAATATAGGACCTTATTATTTATTTATTTACATTTATTTGTATTTCCTTATTCCCCAAACTCTTCATGTTTTGTGCTTTCCAGAGACCGAGTTCAAAATACTCACTTTGTCTCTGCTTTGAATTTTAAAAAATTTCCCAAGCTTCACTTTGGTGCAAATATTTATTTTCCCATGTGTGTCAAAAGGTTTTAAAGCACACGCCTGCCCCAACATGTGTTGGTTTTTAGGGATTTATTTTACAAACTGGAGGGGACAAATGATATGCGTCAGGCCTGATAAACTATTTGACTTCATTAATATTCAAGATCTGTCACCTTTGTTTTGCTTTTTTTGGATGACTGTACCTCCTGACTCAGAGATGGGCAGTTGCCTACAACCTTCCAGTAACAAGGTGAAGACAGAAATAAAGAGAAGTTTGAGCTCAGTGAATCAAGAGATATATTAAAATATACTACAGAGTAAGATGTTGCATCACTTTAAATGCCTGAAAATTTATCTCTGGAGCTATTGTTCTATTATTTACTTACAAATTTGTCCTCAGTCTGCTAAAAAATGTGTTCTCCATGCACTCTAAAGTCTTTAGGGGTGAAATATGAGGATGTTTGCCACTTTCCCATGTTCAGGGGAAAAATAGGTATATCTGTATATAATATGTATGTGAGAGAGAGAGAGAGAAAGGGAATAGAGCAAAATGTTAATAATTGGTGAATCTAGGTGCATATGGGTGTTATACTGCTCTCTCACCTTCTTAGTCTGTTGGAACTTTTCAGAATTAAATGAGAAGGTTAAGCAGACTGTGATCAGGAGGCTGAGCCAGGGGAGATGTGTTCTTTCTCCTTCCCTTCACTCTTCACACAGTGTTGGTGATTTCCTTATGTGCAGACCGGCTTTTCATCTCATTCCTCTATTTTCAAACAGGGTGCAGTGAAACATGGTTGTGTGACCAAAAAAAAAAAAGTCACTCAAATTCTTGAAACCAGCTGCCTTTAAAATTTCTTTCTTCCAGTAAAAAGGTCAACTCAGATTTAAGCAGAAATATCAAATTGTCTGTAATTGAAAGACACATTGAAAGAAGGTCAGGAGAGGAATGTTTTGCTGCAAACCTCTGCAGAACAAATTCTTTTTCCTTTGGGCCTGCCAAAGACTTACTATTTCCCACACCATGGCAATGTTGGTTCCAGCCTTCCCCTGAGGTTTTGATTTTTGAAAATGATCACTGCTCTGTGTTTGCGGTTTGATTGCCTGAAGCCACTTCCTGAAGAGGTCACAGTAAAGCAGATGTTTTGCCCAAGTCCTCAGAGGGAAACCAATACAATTCCCTTAGGTGAAGTGGTCCCCCAGGGTTGGGTTGAAAGAGGGCCAAGGGGGGATGGAGAATGGCCAGCTGTTGCTTGAGGAGGACAGCATTTTGGGATTTTGTTCCACTGGCACAGGGTCCTTGTTGAAACATCTCTACTTTTCACCCTGACCACATGTGCAATTTTGAGAAGAGGATTAATGTCCAAGGTGCTTTCAACACCTGAAAAAGAAAGTGAGGGGATTTCTTTAGACACTTTCTCTCTGTAGCTCTGTAAAGCCTCAGCTAACATCTGCTCCTAGATAGACGCAGCCTGACTTTCTGGCATAAAAAATAATTTTAAACTTGGTTACAAAGCACATAAATCAAGGCTATGCCTGCATGGATCTTGGTGGGGGGCGGGGGGATGGGGTTGCTCCCCTCCAAAGGGAGGCTGCTCAGTTCCTCTGCCTTTGAGCTGAATTGACTTTGTAGCGTCAATCTGCAGAAACCGCTTGAAACTGTTTAGTATCAGAAAGAGGACTAGGGACAGCCTTACCTGGAAGAGCTTCTTCTCCTGGGGTCATTTTCATAAACTTTGCAAAGTTTGCTTATTGGGATTAGGTTTGGCTGTGTATGGCAGGAAGTCTGAACGTAAAAAAACAGAAACTAAAAAAGTCTAGGGTGGGAGAGCTGTTCCATAAAGCCAAGCCACCGAGGACTCATGTTCCTGTCTTGTTGCCCCAGCACTGCCCACCAGTGGCCTGTGCCTTGTGGCCCAACATGATGGCTACAATCCACCCATCACACCCAGACTGAGCCAGCAGAAAGGCAGACCAGTGGAGACTGTGAAGTCTTTTGAGGAGACTTTTAAGTCAACTTCCCAGGAGGAGCCTACTCTTCTACCTACGTTTTATTGGCCTACATTCTGTCACATGGCCACTTCTAGTTGCAAGGGAGGATGGGAAATGTAGTCTTTATGTGGGCTAGTGATGTGCCGTATTGAGTTAGGTATTCTATAATTGGGGAAGCAGGAAAGACTGATATTAGAGGAGGAAACTAGCAGCATCTGTCATAGAAACTATATTTTTGAAGAGTTAGGGCTTTGGAATCAGTAGTCCTGGGTTTAAACTTCAATTCCTGCTTACTAGTTATAAGATATTAGATCAGCTACATAAACTCCTTAATCCCTTCTATTATATGATTTGTCAAATTGGCATGACACTCACATCATGGGGGTAAAAATGAGAGAATAGATGCTCAGTATTCAGCTCAGTAGCTGTCACTACTACACGTGTCCCTGTGTCACCATCTTTGGCTTCGTTCACTTATTTGGGTATGTGGTATTGGTTATACATGTGTATTTGATTCCAACTTCTTTCATATCCTTTCTAGAGAACCAGTGAGTCTTGCGGGGACCAGTACAGTTGGGGACATGAGAAGCTAATGTGGGCGCAGAGGACAAAGCACCTTGGTCAATGCTGATGTGAAGTTTATGCTAATCGAGTGGCCTGGTTAACCTGAGGCTGGGGTTAGTGGTTAAAGTTAAAGGAAATATTTGTGTTTCAGAAACATGTGAAGGATAAGACCATGAAGAAGCAGGAAGAGTTTAGAGGAAAGAGCTCTGGGGCAGACACCCAGCAAGGGGGAAAATCTCAGGTCATTCACTACCTACCCTGGCTCCTCATCACCAGAGGGGGAGTTCAGACTGCAACTCTGAGCACATGCCTTCTGATGAACGAGGGTTTCTAGCATGCAAGGACTATTTCCTCAGTCTGCTAACACTGCCCTGGCCACTTAAGGGCCATGTGGGCTTCCTGTGAAACATTCAGAATGATATCTGTTCCAGGAACAGGAAACAAGTTAAACTTTAAGGAAATGGGGGAGGGGTCGTAGGAGGGAATTTTTTTTTTTTTTTTTTCTGGACTCACTCATCACTTCAAGTCCTTGCTAGTTTCTGATCACTAATATTCACTGGCATTTTCTGGGACTGGGTATCTTGTAGGCCTTGAGGGCTATGAATAAGACCAGGCTTATTCTGGGGACTCAAGGCTGTCCCCACCCATGTGGAGCCACATTACAAACAGGTGTAGTAGGTGTCATAGTTGCTCCCACGTGTTTCCCCCTGGCATAGCTTGGAACTCCTCCTACTAGAGGTGGGGGTAATTTCCCTGCCCTACTGATGGCGATGTACTTACTTTGGCGAATGGAATGCAGGGCACATGGGAATGAGCTAGTTCTGGGCAAGGCTTTGAGTGCTCTTGTCCACATTGCTTCTGTTTTTGCCATCACAGAAGAGGTTCATCTATCTCCCAGGCAGTCATAGATCCAGGGAAGATGAGAGACACATGGAGCTGACTTAGCTCCCGCCTGAAGCCTGGAGCCACGCCTAACCCAGCCTGATCTAAGACAGCCAACCCCCATCTGATCCACGGACTTGTGAGGCAGAACCATTTTACATGACTGGCGCGATTGCCATGGCTATTGTTTCATGCATTTCAGTGATGAGGAGGATTGTTGGCAGTATTGTTGAGGCATTGATGAGCTAATATGACAGGTAGTTACGATATGATGTGAGAACTGCAGGGAGGTAAGAGGTACCTGGGGCTCTGGTCTTGGGAAGGTATGTAGCCAGGAGTGCTTCACGAACCTGTGTATGTTATTCACAGTTTGGACGTTATTTGGCTTTCCCCCCAGGAGACCAGAGAGTTCTGGTATATGTAATCTGCTAGTGAATGTCGGAATTGTATGTAAAGTAAGAGCTAATCCATAAAGACAATAGGAATAGTTCTTTGACATGTAAAATATGAGGACCTTTTGTCTGCTAGTGATTAATTCACTCATTCGTTCATTTAACAAATAGAAGTTATGGATGTAGCTGTGAGTAAAATAAAGTAGGATCTCTGAGCCCATGAGCTGGCATTCCAGAGGGTAGAGACATGGTTGATGAGGAATGCCATAGAGAACAATGGAGCAGGAAAGAAAAAATGTGGAGTATTGAGGCAGAAGGGTGGTGCAGCTTATATAGGAAGGTCAGAGAAGATCTCACCACCAGTGATGCTGAGTAGGGACCTGAAGGAGGAGAGAACCTGAGCAGTGGCCATAGCTGAGGAATGAGCATCTCGGCACAGGGCAGGGAATGCTAAGGCGTCTCCAGGAGAGAGAGAGACACTTAGAATATGGAACATGTATCCCAAGACACCTTGTAAGTGCTTTGGGGATTTGATGTTAGGTATGCTCAGTGAATATAGCTACTGAGATGCAATTCCAAAGCTTCTGTATTTCTTGCTAAAAACTCTAGACAAAACAATTTCCATCATCAGGTGAAGCCTCCAGAACCTGCTGTCAGGGTCATCTTCAAGGGGTTCTTTCTCTGGCTCCTGGTGACCCCTCTGTCTCCTCCTGTAGGCTACTGAGTGCTGGACCTGAAATCTCCATCTCCTATGTCCTCCAGAAGTTGCCAGAAACAATGTTCATCTTGTACACATTGATAATGAGTGTTTCAGCCTTCACCATTCAGCCTGAGGAACACACAGGTAAGAAATCAATCTTACTGAATCTAGCTGAATCTTATGACTGAATCTTACTAATCTAGCTGAAGATGGCCTGCCTGCAGCTTCTCTGGGAAAAGTAGTTGTGTATCTAGTGAAGTTTGTTGTTTTCAAAAAGCAAAGTGGGACAGATCCTTCCTCCTGCTCATCTCCTCTGTTGCATGGTGCTGGCTCTGGGCATCAATCATTTCTGCCAAAGAGTGAGTCCAGAAAGTGATGCTTTTGGACTCAATAAAAGATGCTTTTGGATTTTAACCACATGTCCTGTCAACTAAGCTCTTTTTCTATCTGCACTCAGGCCAGATCTACTTTTAATGTTAAGGAGTCAACAAGTAAAAAAATAAGACAAAACTTTTTAATTGTTTTTTGTTGTCATGTGAACCAGATTTAACTTTTCCCACAAAATTTAAACTGGAATGGACAGAAGCCCTAAAGTTGTTTTTGGGAGTTTTGAAATCATTATAACAGGAGGTGTTAATGGGACCCCCAGGGTGCAGGCCACTTGTTAGGGGTATGCAGCTTCTTCAGATGTGCCCATCAAAGGAGCTTTTGGACCTAAAGCCTGACTGTGGTCTCCCTGTCCTTTAGTGGCAGCAGAAAACTGCAAATTTCTTGGCAAGCATTTCAAAACTGACTTCAGGGTGGAAGGGGAGCCTGTGGTCCTGAGGTGCCCGCAGATGCAGCTCTGGCTGTGGGCGTCTGTCAGCCCCCATGTCAACGTGACATGGCGTAAGAATGATTCTGCTCGAATGGTCCCAGGGGAAGAAGAGACTCGAATGTGGATCCAGGATGGTGCTCTCTGGATCTTGCCAGCCTTGCAGGAGGACTCTGGCACCTACATCTGCACTGTCGGGTAAGCCCCCGCATCCCCCCGGGACTAGGGTAGGGAGTGGGTCTCCTTCCAGAATGGGCTTCTGCACAGTTCTTCAGTGATGATGTGGATTTCAAAATCCAGTGTGTAGGACGTTTTGTCCTCCTCACTGTTCCTGAATACCTCCTACCTGAGAGCCTTCCCCAGATGCCTTCATGGCTCTTTCTCTCCCTTCATTGAAGTCTTTGCTCGAATGTCACCTCTTTGGAGAAGACTTCCCTAGCTACTCTACCTAAGCCAGTACTCCTGACACAGTCCCTCTCTTTCCCCTGCTGGTATTTTCCCTCACCTGACACACATGTGTTTACCTATTTAATGTTGTCTACCCCATTAGAATGTAAGCTCTAGTTCCACGGGGACTTGATCCATTTTGTTCATGCCTGCATCCACCTGGAGAGAAGAAATTGATGTAGAACACTGGATGAGACTTGAGGAATGAGTTAGTCCAACTGCTTATTGTACGTGTGAGGGGACCAAGCTCACTAATAACATGCTCCCAGGTGATATGTGTGGAGCTGAAACTGAAACTCAGAGCCCCTCATGTGGGGTGGAGCTCCCTTCCTCTTTATCCTGTCCAATTCACTTTGTTGTGCAACCATCACCACCGTCCATCTCCAGAACACTCCATCTTCCCACATTGGAGCTCTGTGCCCGTTAACCATGAACTCCTTCTTCTCTGTCCCCCAGCTCCCGGCAGCCCTCACTTTCTGTCTGTCTCTGTGAATCTGAGTGCTTCAAATACCTCAGAGGAGTGGAGTCAGACAGTGTTTGTGCTTTGGTGACTGGCTTATGTCACTGAGCACAGTGTCTTTAAGGGTCATGCATACTGCAGTGTGTATCTGAATTTCCTTCCTTCTTAAGACGGAATGATATTCCATTGCATAAATATACCATATTTTGGTTACCCATTTATCTGTCAGGGGACAATCTACCTGCTTTTGGGTATTGTGAGTAATGTTGATCTGATCAGAGGTGTGCAAAGATCTATTTGGTTCCCTGCTGTTACTTCTTTTGGGTACAAACTCAGGAGAGAATTGGTGGATCAATGGTCCACCATCAATGGTGGATCAATGGTCATTCTATGTTTAATTTTTTGAGAACCATCATATCATTTGCCACATGGCTGTTCCATTTTACATTCCCACCAGCAGTATACATGGGTTCCAGTTTCTTCACATCTTCACCAACACTTAATATTTTCTGGGTTTTTCTTGGAGAAGGATAATAGCCATCCTACTGGGCATGAAGTGGTATATTATTATGGTTTTGATTTGCATTTCCCTAATAATTAGTAGTGCTGAGCATCTTTCTGTGTCTTTTATTGGCTGAATGTCTATTCAAGTCCTTTGCCCATTTTTAACTTTAAAATTTTTGTTGTCTCATTATTTCAGATTTCTTTTAAAAATTGAGATATAATTAACATGCTGTGTTATGTTAGTTTTGGGTGCAGAGTATAATGATTCAACAATTCTATATGTTTCTCAGTGCTCATTGCTAAGTATACTCTTAATTGCTTTCATCTATTTCTCCCATCCCATTTCCTCTCTGGCAGCCACCAGTTTGTTCTCAGTATTTAAGAATCTTTTTGTTTGTTTGTCTCTTTTTTATTTTGTTCATCTGTTTTGTGATGAACATAAATTTTTCTTAAATTTGACCTGTGAGTGAAATCATATAGTCTTTTTCTTTCTTTGACTGATTTATTTCACTTAGTGTTACTCCATCTAAATCCATCCATGTCATTGCAAATGGCAAGATATCATTTTTCTTTATGGCTGAATCATATTCCTGTGTGTGTGTGTGTGTGTGTGTGTGTGTGTATCACATCTTCTTTATCCATTCCTTAATCAAGTTATTTGTTTTTAAATTATAGGAATTCTTTCTATATTCTGGCTATCAATCCCTTCCCAGATATATGATTTACAACTATTTTCCCTTATGCCATGGGTTGCCTTTTTACTCTTTTGATGATGTCCTTTGATGCACAAAGGTTTTTAAAATTTTGATAATGTTCAATTTATCTATTTTTTCTTCGGTGGCCTGTGCTTCTGATGTCCTATCCAGGAAGTCATTGTTCTATCTAATGAAAAGCTTTTGCCCTGTGTTTTCATCCAAGAATTTTTGTAGTTTTAGCTCTTATGTTTATGTCTTTGACCCATTTTGAATTCAAATTTATACATGGCATGAGGTAATGGTCTGACTTCATTCTTTTGCAAATGGCTACCCAGTTTTCCCAATACCTTCTATTAAAAAGACTGTCCATTTCCCATTCAATGGTCTTGGCAAAGCTTGCTACTTCTTGCAAGAGAAAGTTGTAGGTACAGTCAGTGCTGGTGATTTTAATCCTTGCCTGGCTAAGTTCTGAAAGGATTAGGGCAGACTGGGAACTGGTGCTCCTGGTCTTTTCTCTCCAGCTGCTGCTTGTATCCAGCCCCCAGGCTCTGCCCACTCCTTCTACCAGCCAGCTTTAGAGTCTCTGCACATCTCCTAAATCTGCTTGATTTAAGGAGAAGCTGTATCTATGAGTATTTTCATATAGAAAGAGAACCAAAGAAAATGGATTCATAGCACAAGGGAATGACTGGTGAATGGGAGAATTTCAGACAATATCAGCCCCAGTCTTAGATGGTGTGTATGTGTGTGGGGGTAGGGGGTGGTGTGCTCAGTCCTGTCAGTAGACCCTGCCTAGGAAACAGGTAGGCAGTCTCTTATTTCCCTATCAGGGCAATGTGGATATCTGATTTTACAATAGCTATACATGCATAGTTTCCATTACTTTTTAGTGGAGAAAACTCTAATGTTTTCCTAAGGAGTGCTACTAAGAAAATTTAATAGTGTGGTAGACCAAGAATGGAATTCAGACTTAGAATGGTATGAGTGTGAATCCTAGCCCTCTCATTTTCTAGCCAGTAGGACCTTGATCTTATTACTTGGCATTTGTGGATCTCAGTTTTCTCCTCTGGAATGGGGAGAGTTTGTTGGGAGAGTCCTGTGAAATCACAACATGTGAAGCATGTAGTTATGGGAAGCACCATAGAAGATGGTCCATATGTATGTATATATGGAAATTCCTTTCCTTTCCCAAAGGCAATACTTATTGACTACTGAAGGGATAATATGCAAAAACCAGGGAGATGTGAACTGAGTCATGATTGTCTTAAAGTTTGTTTTTCTACTTGATTAAAAAAATTGTACCTAATACCCTTATTTTATTTTCTTTATTTTATTTTATTTCTTTATTTTATTCTTTAAAAAATATATATGTATATATATTTATATATATATTTTATATATATGTATATGTATTATATGTGTATATATATTTTAATATATATATTCTTTAAAAATATATATGTATATATAAATATATAAAATATATATGTATATATATAAATATATAAATATATATATTTATTTTAGTGGGGGCAGGTGGAGGGAGAGGGAGAGAAAGAGAATCTTGAGCAGACACGCTGCTGAGCTCAGAGACTGATGTGGGGCCCGATCTCATGACCCTGTGATCATGACCTGAGCCAAAATCAAGAATCAGATGCTCAACCAACTAAGCTATCCAGGCATCCCTTTATTTTCTGTTTTTGTAGAAAAAGAGAGCTCTGAGACTGAGAGGGGCAGAAGCAACCTCAGGGTCCAGGTTTCTTAGCATGTGAGAGAGTCTCCCTGGTTGATCTCTAGAACTCTATTCCAGCTCTAAGACTGGGGTTCCAGTGGAGTAAGAATCACCAGCAGTCACCCTAATACCCTTTGGCAGGTATTAACACAGCCCTATTCTGTGATTTTTATATGCTTCTGATCTAGAACCCGTTTGGCCTTTCTGTCAACCAGGGTGGGCAGAGTATGCTGCTACATCAAACAGCCCCCAAATCTCATTGTGGCTTAAAACCACAAAGTCTTATTTATCACCCAGGGTGGGGCCATAATGTGTAATTCCACTGTTTGCTCAGGGTGGGGGAACTGGACATACTTGGCGAACAGCACTAATGACCACCATCCCTTTGCTGTGGGGAGGCCATGCCACATGGAGAATGTGGGTGGTGATCAAGTAACTCCCCGCCCACCAGTCTTTTTTGAGTTATTTTCATAGACTGTCTGGCCTACGTGTAATTACCAGATCAATAATGTGAACAGGTTTGGAACTCTCAGTATGTGTAGTAAGTTTGTTTTCTGGAGATATTGCCCCAATTTACGGGTTTTCCCAGAGCCCTCCTGGGCTTCTAACCTTGGTTTGACCTCTAAGTAGTTCTACAGTCTTAGGAAGTAACTTCATTTCTGTATACCTAATTTTCCTCATTTAAAAATGATATACTAATAATTCCTACCTTGTAGGATTGGACAATAAATGAAATAACTTATGGAGAGCACCCAGTACAGGGCCTGACACACACCTCTCCCAGCTGCTCCAATGACTGTTTTCAGGTGTGAGATGATGTATTTTTCAAGGTGATAGTTAGCTTTCTGCATTTCTTTGTGCCAAAGATGTTTGTTCATCTTTTTCCTTTTTTTAAGCAGACATGAAATATAATATTAGATATTGGCTTTCTCCATTTGAATTAATTCTTTTTACTTTCAGGTACCAAGCTTTTATCACTTATTTCTCTCACAGACATTTTTCACATTTTCTTCCTTCTCTAGATATAGACTATTTGACCTTTTGCTGTGCAGGCTTTTCCCCTCCTTTCCCTCCTTATACAGCACACGTTCTCATGGTGTCTGTTGATTATATAGCTAGGAACTTACTTAGCTGAGATAACTGTATTTTTATGTTTTTCTGTTTTTTTCCCCATGTTTCTATCAATGTTTTGCCTCTGCCCTTCCCCCAGTCCTGTGGTCTTAATAGAATTATGATATTGAGGTTAGTTAGGTGAACCAAAAATTAAAAAAAAACCCCAAATTAAAAAAGAAATTGGCCAAGTTCTTTTCCCCCATGCAGTATTGCAAAAAAATATTTTAGAGATCTTACCCAGAGTTCTCCACAGTTTTCTGAAATTTGACATCAGTTGATAGATGATTCTCAGAATTTAATGGGTTTGGGAAAATTATTCTCAATTTCATTGAGTGCTGCTATTGTTTTGCCTTGTCATTTATTATGCTTTTTTCCCCCTTGACTTCAGAAATGCTTCTTACTGTGATGAAATGTCCATTGAGCTCAAGGTTTTCGAGAAGACAGAAGCTTCCCTGCCTTTCATATCGTACCCGCAAATTCTAACTTTGTCAACCTCTGGGTCCTTAGTTTGCCCTGAGCTGAGTGAATTCACCCATAACAAAATGGACATGAAGATTCATTGGTACAAGGTACATCTTTAAAAACTGCTGTTTTAATTAAAATATGTTTTACTAGACACAGGAAAGATATAAAATGCCCATTCCAAGGGCAACACACTCACTTTTATATTTCTGTTTTTTTCAACCAGTTTTTTATATATTTTTAAAAAGATTTTATTTATTTATTTGACAGACAGAGATCACACAAGTAGGCAGAGAGGCAGGCAGAGAGGGGAGGCGAGAAGCAGGCTCCCTGCTGAGCAGAGAGCCCGATGCGGGACTCAATCCCAGGACACTGGGATCATGACCCAAGCCGAAGGCAGCGGCTTAACCCACTGAGCCACCCAGGCGTCCCTCAACCAGTTTTTTAAAAGGGGGATGACTAATATGTTCTGTTCATCTGTGTGTGGCTTGGGTAAGGGTCCTCAGAGTAGAACTTTGAGAAACCAGAATGCAAAATGAATGGAGTAAGTGACAGCTGAAAAAAATAGTTTTTACACTGACATTTGTCTATAGGAATGTAGAAAAAAAAAGAAATATTTGGTTTCTTGACTGGTTGAATAAATACTATCATAGAGCACTTGTTTAGACCAGGTATGGGCAAACTATAGCTATAATGAGTGGCCAAATTGACCTGCTACCTGCCCGACAACTCAGGATAGTTTTCACTTTTTTAAATGGTTAAAAAAAATTAAAAGAGTACCTGGGTGGCTCAGTTGATTGAGCATCCCACTCTTGGTTTTGGCTCAGGTTATGATCTCATGGGTCATGAGGCCGAGGTCCATATTGGGCTCCATGCACAGCAGGGAGTCTGCTTGAAGGTTCTCTCCCTCTGTCCCTCCCCCACTGAGTACACGCTTGCTCTCTCTTTCCCTCTCCCTCTCCATAAGATAAATAAAGAAATGTTTAAAAAAAAATTAGGAATGCCTGGGTGGCTCAGTCAGTTAAGTGTCTGCCTTAGGCTTAGGTCATTATCCCAGGTCCTGGGATCGAGCCCCACAGGGTCCTGGGATGGAGCCCCACTTCAGGCTCCCTGCTCAGTGGAAAGCCTGCTTCTCTTTCTCCCTCTGCCTGGCACTTGCCCTATTGTGCTCTCTTTCTCTCTTTCAAATAAATAAAGAAAATCTTAAAAAAAATTAAAAGAAGACTAGTATTTCATGAAATGTGAAAAAGATATAAAATTCAAATTTCAGCATCCATAAATTCACTTTTACTGGGAGGTAGCCACACTGTTTGTGGTCTCATACTGCAAGGGCCAAGTTGAATAGCTCTTCAAACTTAGCAGAGGACAGAGGGCATATGGACTGTAGGCCTGAAATATTTACTGTCTGGTGCTTTACAGGAAAAATTTGCTGACCCCTGACATAGATAGACCATAGACTGATATTGAAAACTACAGTTACTTGCTTAAAATTTGATAGAAACTCTTTAATCAAGAAAAGCTCAACCAGTTGGCTGGTATTATATAGCTACAAGATACATACAGGATACCAATGCTAATCATTACTGAGCAGGTGCTGTGTATAATTCTGTTCTAGCTTCCCTGGCATATAACCTAACAAAATAGGGATTGCTAATATCTCCATTTTACAGATTAGGAAACAGAGAGACAGAGATGTAAAGGCACTTGCCCAAGGTCACACAGCTGGTAGATGCTGAAACCAGCACTCCAGCATGGGAGGCCAGGCTCCACACACCACTGCCATGCAAGGGAGCCCTGGGAGTTTGGGGGTCTTGAATAACTGGGAGGCTGAGCCCCATTTGGCTTTTTTCACCTCTGGGGACTCATGTTAGGAACAATAAGGTCTCTCTTTTTAATTAAACACATTGTAGAATAGCACTTGATGAGCCACTAGCTGACAAGCTATTCCAGTTATGTCTGTGCTCCCATTCAGAGCAAGATTCTGAGATGACTCAAGGTTATGTTTGACTGTCACAAGCTTTCAGTTATCATGATTTTGAATGATAGGTTCCTGAGAACACTTTGTGCTCATTGGGATGTTTTCTCCAATCCCATGCAATGTTTTTTCTTATTGGAGGCCTTGATCTTGGGGGTTCTGTAGTGCAGAATCCTCAGGACCTTTTTGTCCATATAGAAAGTGTGCCCTCGTTCCTCACACTTAGTTTTCCCTTTCAAATTTTTCTCCATCTTTACTGACTCGTAAAATTGAAATGATTTTTAAGGTCATTATTCTAACATCATTTCTTTATTTCTCCTGGATATTACAGTCACCCTGACGACATACTACTATTCTTCCCTCCATGTTTCCCGAGGTGGTAATGACCTACTTTATCAAATAAGAGATAGTTTCTTATTTTCCCTTTGTGCTCACACGAATGTGCAATAAACATTGTGGTTAAACACATCCCACAATTTTGTTTTATCTCTTAACCAATTCCCTCTGTTAAAAAGTACAGTTAGTGGTATATCCAAAGTACATTCACCAAGTAAATACCAGGGCAATTCTTGGGTTGGATGTTCAACATCAATTGATAATACAGATGCTACTCATATCTAGCTTTTGAAATACAAATTAGTACATAGCATAACTCTGAAAAGTATTTTCCCTTAAGGATTCTGTTCTTCTGGATCAAGACAATGAGAAGTTTCTAAGTGTGAAGGGAACCTCTCGCTTACTCATCTATAATGTATCTATGGAGGATGCGGGCTATTACAGCTGTGCCATAACATTTACCCACGAGGGCATGCTGTACAACGTGACTAGGAATATTGAACTCCGTGTCAACAGTGAGTATTTGCCACTGAGAGACCTCCCCACCCTGTCAATAACAAGCATGAAAAGAACTAATGAGGGTTCATGTGAAATTCCTTGAATGTCCTCAGTGTGAAAGGAAAACATACCTATGAACTTGCCTAAAGCATCAGGCTCATAAGACACACGTGTGAAGCTTTGAAAGCTAGAGAGCAGAGTGTTTTTATGAGGAAAGGTAGATTGCTGAGTGTTTGATAGGGTTCCAGGTGTGGCTAAAACACACCAGCAGAGGGGGCCATACAATGGTCACTGGGACGGTCCCTTTGGAAGGCTTGCACCACCAGGCACAACCATCAGAACATGGTTGCCAGAACTTTATGTATAATTCTAGGATATTAAGATTTTATTGGATTTTTTAGTTAGAGGGCTTTGCATTGGCATATCCAGTGCAAATTCCCTTTTCTTGGGCTTCCCCAAGGCATGTGGACCTTGAAACCAGAGATTCAGATAGTGAGTGCTCTCATTGCTTTAAATGAGTTCTACTTGAAAAGAATGTTGTGAACAGTGTTGATGACTATTTAAAATTTTTTTACATTTACTGCCTACATGCTGGACATCAAGCTTGGTACAAGGAACATAAAAGGGCTTGAGTCTTGGACTCTGCCCTAGAGAGTATGCTGCTTTTGTTTATCTTATATACTGAATACACAATTGGGAGTCTGTTAGGGCATTTCAGATGGGTTTGGAAATATAAGGTTAAATAATTGGTCTATGAAGGGAGAAGTTTAACTTTTTGCCCCTTCCAGAGAAGATCCAGATATTCAGTTTTACCGCAGGGAAAATTGTATCTTCCATGAACTGAAATCTCTAGATTACATAGCTCTGTGAGGATTCATTAGTATCAACAACTTGTTCCCCGGAGGGGGAAATCACAGAGACTTCTGGTGACTTTCAAAGGGTTCAGAATTATCCTGTTCATGTGATACTCCACAATAACACTAGGGGGCGGCCAGCCCACATTTTACCCCAAGTTGTGGGCCCACTATTTCTCAGGGCTTCTCAAAGGGTGGTCTAGCGCTTGGGTCCTCACTATACTTGGAGAATCTCAGTCTCCATCCCAGACCTACTAGGTTAGAAACCGGGGCATGATGGGGTGGGGGGGAGGAAGCACAGCAATCTGTGTTTAACACTCCCCCCACTCCACCTCCACCGGATGCTGATGCACCCTTAGGTTTGAGAAGCACAGAGGTATTTAACCCCCCACCCCCACTCCCAGGCTTTTTTTTCCCTTGCCTCTCTGTTGTCCCAGCCTCTGTGCAGCAAGCATGTGATTTTGTGTGTTGGGGCCGGTGGGAGGGCGGGGGGAACCTGTAGGGAGTCTCCTGGTCTTGGCCCAGAAGCCATGTGCTCCTCATGCTGTGAGGCTGCCTAATGTTTACTCATGTTAGGATTTCAAAATGCTCTGCAGGGAAGATGGAAGGGTGGAGTGAGCAGTTACGGAGATGGGAAGCCCTTTACTCACCCCCAGCCATGCTTTTTACTGCAATTCAGGTGCCCACTTTCTTCAAGATGTTGGGAGAAGTGCCTCTTGGGGAACTGCGTTCCTATTCAGAGGTCCCCCTCTGTCTGCCTCCCAAGGGAGTTTATGTCCTCTATTAACAAGACATAGTAGCAAATGCTGGGTTATGCTCCTTATCACTCAGTGTGGGATTAGCAGTAGAAACAGGTGGTTTCCAAATTCCTGTGTCTCTGTTTACATTTTTGAAGTGACTCTGCAGTATTTGGAGGCAGACATGTGGGGAAGCACGAATGGAGAGGAGGGGGGAGATTTTAGGGCAAATAGACGTTGGGGTAAAGCCTATCTTGTCCGCATTGTGAAGATTACTATTAAGAATTCATTCAGGAAGCCGGGGAGGGGAATGGTTAATTATTTATCACAAAGCAAAGAACATCTGTTAGTGGAATGTGTACTTAATTGTGGCCTCTTCCAGTAATATCTCTTCTGGGAAAAGCATTGGATAAAGATGCTCAATTTTGTGGAGAGCCTGTTTCCTTTGCCAGACAAAGGCCGAATCTTACAATGGCTGGCCATACTGTAGAGGATAACTTCGTTAATTAGCTAAACAATGGAACTTGAATCTCAGCTTGAAATGATGGCTTCCCTAATCGAATCTCTTTTCCTCATATCTTTCTCAGAAAAAGAAGAGGAGACAATTCCTGTGATTATCTCCCCCCACCAGACCATATTAGCTTCACTGGGTAAGGCCTTTGAGGACTGTGTCACCCACGGGGGTGCCCTCAGTTCCAAAGCCTGAGGTCCCCTGCCCCTTTGGTTTGCAGTGTGCCTGGGTGGGACCCTGGAGCCCCAGCGTGAGAGGCAGAAATGACATCTTTCCTTCTGTCAGATGTTAGAAATGGCACTGTGTAAAAATAGTTATACTTTGTCATAGGAACACCTGACCAGCAAAAATCTAAATGTGAAAATCCCAACGTTCTGGTGGCAGTTGTCAACTGTATGAGAGGATTAACAGCAGGATCCCCTCCTGGGGCCAGCACTTACAGTATGTTTTAGATAAGTCCCTCCAAAATTTGGCTGACATGCACACTTCCCTAAGAGTCTGCTTGTAACGTGAGGCTGACCCCATCACTGCTGGCCCCACAGAGACGGTCTCTCGTGGTCAAAAGAGCTGCTCAGCTGGTCAAGGTGGATGATGAGAGTGACTGACAGGGTTTACCAGTTTTTACTCCGTTGTGGCTGTGGATCAGGCTGTCCCAGCCAGTGCCCACTTCCCTGTTGACTGTCACTGTGTCTCACGGGATGCCAGTCAGTGCCAACACCAACCCCATAGGAGTCCTTCCATAGAAAGAAAAGCTTCTCAGGGTGTCACTGTGGGCTCACTGAAGGTCAAAAGCCACACTCATGTCAGCCTGGGCATCGGACAGGCCTATGTGTCCAGGACGCCTGTACTGGTGTTTGTTGGTGTTTGTTTCCTTATAATGGTTTTGTAGGCCTTATACTCCCTCCCTGCCTCCCCATCCATCCATCCAGGTCTCTCTTCTGTTTGGTACTGGGCTTGTATTTTAAATTTTAGTTGGTGGTCATAGAGAAGGGGGACTTTGATGCAGACGCTGGGACTGCTGCCAACACAGGCTGCCTCGGCCCTTGGAATAACCACCTGGAAACCTGGGGAAGTGGGCACATGGGTTGGTGCTGACTGGGATTCCAGCACCCTGGCTCCTAGGTGTTCCCCAGACAAGTGGAGCTGAGTTCCCCGCCCTGTTGCTTTGAATGCACTCACGTGCATGGCAGAATTACGTGAGGCCAGATTTAACGGATTGCTTTTGGCCGAGAAATCTTAAGGTTATAAGAGGCAGTGAAAGAGAGAGAAGAGCCTGAAGGGGGGCCATACATTAAAAGACCCACCAAGGGGAGGCATATCACCCATGGGGGTTCCTGGGAGAAACATGAGGGCTGAGACCAGCAATGGGCAGAGAGAAAGAATTGAAACATTCATCTGACTTTTTGAGGTACCTAGAAGAAAGTGTGGGAGAAAGCACCCATGAATTCAGGGGGCCCTGTAGGAGCTGAGTGACCTTGGGGAAGCCATGTGCCCTCAGGGTTTTCATCTCTCATGAAGATCAGTTGAGGGAACTGGAGACACTTGATAGACACTGGTGTTCTATGTGAATGGAATCATTTGAGGGAACTGAGTTTCCTTCTAAGGAAAGAAATGTCTGGCAAAGGGTATTTGAGAAGGTGGGGCAGGGTCTGCCACTCAGATTTGCTGGTGGCCACAGGGGCTGGCGTGACCCCGTTCTCTGGTGGAGTTCTGACATTTGATGCATGTTGTCTTGCTGTGCACAGGTTCAAGACTGAGAATCCCGTGTAAGGTGTTTCTGGGAGCTGGGACACAGTCGACCACCATGCTCTGGTGGATGGCCAACAATACCAGAATAGAGAACGCCTATCAGGGAGGCCGTGTGGCTGAAGGGCAGCGCCAGTAAGTGGGTGAAGGTCTTTTTCAGCTGAGAAGCATCTCATGGGACTTCCAAGGGCTTTGCTCTTCTTTCTAGAGACAATGTTGCACCAGACCCGTTCATAGGACACACACACTCTGTTTTGATTGTAAACTGTTGGATTTTTAGAATTTTATTTTTTTAGAGATTTATTTACTCATTTTAGAGAGAGAGAGAGAGAGAGAGAGAGAGAGCATGAGCTGGGAGAGAGGTGGAGAAAGAGGGAGAGAGAATCTCCAGCAGGCTCTATGCTGAGCGCAGAGCCCAACACAGGGCTTGATCCCATGACCCTGAGATCATAACCCAAGCTGAAATCAGGAGTTGGACACTTAACTAACTGAGCCACCCAGGCACCTCAGATTTTTGGAATTTTAAAAATTGAATTTTGTTAAGTAATTTTGTTAATTTTATTCTTGAGAATCAAACTTCCTATAGGAGCTGGGCTGCAGTTGACTGCTTGGCATTGATGTTGCATTTTTTAGCTGTTTCATTAAATGTTTGTTTCTTAATTTTTACGGTTTTCCAAAAAAAATACTTTGGAGTTCATACATTTCTATGCCGCACCCTGCAACCTGAGTGTCAAACATTTTTGCAAACCCTTCGAAAGAGTCTGAGAGTTAGCCACAGTATCTGAGGGTAGCCATGGGTGCCAAGGAAGGTTAATGTTAAAAGAAAGGAAGAATTCTGTTCTCATAAGCATTCATCTTTGGAAAATGTTTTCTCACCCCAAAAGTAGGACAGTCAGACCTTGAAATTTGTGTGTGAGGAAGGAAGACTGTTCGATGTTCCAAATTATCAAGGATTTTTAAAATTCAAGTTCCACCTTGATGAATTAGGCTCAAATTCCACTTGACCTACCAAAAAAGGTCTTTCTAGATGAAGTGGGGTGGATCAAAATTATATGTGGTTAGTACAACTGCTTGCTTGCAAAGTCCCTGTTGGGAAAAGCTTGGCATCACTCACATGCCCCATGTTAGCTTACTCATACTATCTGCTGGCTTAAAGGAGCCTTTTTCCCCCAATGATTAAAAAAAAAAAGGCCTAGCAGATCCACATCAGTGATATTTTTATTCATGCTCTTAGGTAGCAGTGAAGCATCTTCAGATTATGATCACATTACAAATGGCAGCGATGCTGGCTAGAACCATTCCCTGGCCTGGCCTGTCTGCCGCCCTCTGCTCTGAGCTTGAGTTCCCAGAATTACAGCTGGCAATGGAGATGAGAGGAATAAACACAGTGGAGGCCAGGATTCCTGGAAAATCCCTCCTCTTCAGTATGCAAATGATTTTTTTTGCCTTACAGTCAAGTTTCTCCAAGGCAGACATTGCTCTTCCCACTACCGCCCCTTTGTTCATCAATGGCCTTAAAAATGAATTTTCCCAACATCCAAATGAAACTGGCTTTTGTTAAGTTCTTCTTGTGACAAGTGTCCTGTTACAAGGACGAACATCTTCGGTGTCACTCCCACCTTCAGGCACAGGTTTAGAAATTCTCCCAAATAGGGAACCAAAATCAAGGCAGGTGCTCCTGTCTTTATGAATCCTGAGACCAATTTAAGCACAGCGGGTCCTTCTCTTTGAGAATGTTTGGACATCTCCATTGTAAAGATGGGCTTGCATTGGCTACAGCACATTTAAGTAGATGTTTTCCCACTCAGGGAATACTCAGAGAACAATGAGAACTACATTGAAGTGCCCCTGATTTTTGATCCAGTCACAAGAGAGGATTTGAACACGGATTTTAAATGCCTTGTCCGCAACAGACTGAGTTTTCAGATGCTGCGCACCACAGTCAAAGAAGGTATGTATTTGGGGGAGCGTTCGAGGGGAAAGCAGCATGGGTAGGGGTCTGTGGTCGCTAGACAAAACTGCTAGCTCTCCAGCTGATTGCTTAGGAAGTTCCCCCATTTCCTGTTAGTGGAGCACCCGGAGAGATCTCTCAGTTTTTATGATTTATTTTTTGTTGGGTGGAAGCTGGCTTTGGGAGATTATATTCAAGGAAAAATTTAAATAGCAAGCTGACTTCAGGAAAAAAGATAAGGTGGTTCTGTGATAAACTTAAAAAACAAACAAACAAACAAACAAACACAAAAAACCGGTGTCATTGTGTGGCTCTGTCCCTGGATCAGCAGGACTAGCTGGTTTCTGGTGGCACCTGGAGGAGGGTGCGGCGGTCTTTATCCTGAAATTGAGGAACTCCCTTCTCCAAGAGCTGGGGGTTGAGAGATCTTCAGGGCTCAGAGCAGCTTTCAGGTTAAAGTCATTGGTTACCAGGAGATAAATCACAAGACTGTAGTCAGATCAACCCAGTGCCCATTTACAGTAAGAAGAGAAGAGAAACCCGTGCTCTCATTTGGACCAAACTGACTTCCTCCCAGCGTTTAAGTGGGGAAGGGAAACACAGGTACTGCTGAGACCGCTGACAGTCAGAGGGGACAAGGCAGAAACCAAAGTGATCTCCAACAGCGGTCTCCTTATGCCTTCTGGGCAGTCTGTAGCAAGCCAACGAATTGCTCCACTTTCTCTCTCCCTTGCTGGGAAGGCAGCTGCAGACATACTTGTAATTGAAAAGCTGAGGATTTGGCTAAGCCCCAGGACAGAGCATGACGTACACAGCTTTTCTCCAGTTGTGGTCTGAGTACCACCAGCACTGCCCACTTGGGCCACTAGCTGAAAACACAGAGCCCTGGCCTCAGCCCAGATCTACCCCAATTCTCCCAGAGTAAGGCCAAAGAGGGCAAGGTAGCAACCTCCTTTCCTATTCACGTGTGAGGACTGCTGTCCTAGGACATATATGCAAAGGCTGATGCTTTAAATTGTTTCCATGAAAGAGTCAGTAGTTGTCTGGACTTGGAAAGGAAGCAT
>ML099950.1:13486-30177 GCA_003697995.1 Taxidea taxus jeffersonii | reverse complement strand
ACTACTAATAGCATACTGTTGACCAGAAGTCTTACTTTTTTTTTTTTTCAAAGATTTTATTCATTTATTTGACAGACAGAGATCACAAGTAGGCAGAGAGGCAGACAGAGAGAGAGGAGAGGAAGCAGGCTCCCCGCTGAGCAGAGAGCCCTATGCGGGGCTTGATCCCAGGACCCCGGGATCATGACCCAAGCTGAAGGCAGAGGCCCCAACCCACTGAGCCACCCAGGCGCCCCGACCAGAAGTCTTACTGATAACATAAGCCATCAACAATGCCTATTTTATATGTTGGGTTTTTTTTTTTACATTATGTTTATTTATTAGAGGGGGGGGAGAGCACGAGCAGGGGGAGGGGCAGAGGGAGAAGCAGACTCCCCTGCTGAGGAGAGAGCCCTCCACAGGGCATTCCCAGGACCCCAGGATCACGACCTGAGCCCAACGGACTGAGCCACCCAGTTGCCCAGCACATTTTGTATCTTACACGTATTATCTGCTGTTTTCTTATGATAAAGTAAGCTAGAAAGCAAATGCTACTAGGAAAATCATAAAAAAAATACACTTACAGTACTGTACTGTATTTATTGGGGAAAAATCCATATATTAGTGGACCCGTGCAATTCAAATTGGTGTTGTTCGGGGGTCAGCAGGACACGTGTGCAAGAGTTTGAGAGGGAGTTATGCATTTAAATTTATATAAGTACATAAGTACGTTCACACTTTGTCAAAACTATAAGTAAAGCATGCTTTGATTGTGGCCATTGGCTTTGTGACCATGTGACTTTGGGTATTTTCTGGGAAACTTCATGCTCCTTTTGCCATTTTTTCTCTGTTACACAACTTAACTAGTGATCTGTTCATTATAATTTTGGCTTGTCACATATTCATTGATGGCCTAGCCAGTGTAAGGCCCTGTGTGAGGTGCTGGGGAGAAAGATGACCTAGTGCTCCCAGACAGAAATGTGCAGCTTTTTAAAAAAAATTATGTGATGTTGGTCACTGTGTAGTACATCATTAGTTTTTTTTTTAAGATTTTATTTATTTACTTGGCAGAGAGAGGCACAGCGAGAGAGGGAATGTAAGAAGGGGAAGTGGAAGAGGGAGAAGCAGACTGAGCAGGGAGCCCAATGCAGAGCTTAATCCCAGGACCCCAGGATCATGACCTGAGCCAAAGGCAGATGCTTAACAACTGAGCCACCTAGGTGCCCCGTCATTAGTTTTTTTTTTTTTTTTTAATATTTCATTTATTTATTTGACAGAGAGAGATCACAAGCAGGCAGAGAGAGAGAGGGAAGCAGGCTCCCCACTGAGCAGAGAGCCCGATGCGGGGCTCGATCCCAGGACCCTGAGACCATGACCTGAGCCGAAGGCAGAGGATTAACCCACTGAGCCACCCAGGCGCCCCCCATCATTAGTTTTTGATGTAGTGTCGTGATTCATTGTTTATGCACCACGCCCAGTGCTCCCTGCAATCCGTGCCCTCCTTAATACCCACTACCAGCCTCACCCATCCCCCCACCCCGCCCCTCCAAAACCATCAGTTTGATTCCCGGAGTCCACAGTTTCTCATGGTTCCTCTCCCCCTCTGATTTCCCCCAGTTCACTTTTCCTTTCCTTCTCCTAATGTCCTCCATGTTATTCCTTATGCTCCACAAGTAAGTGAAGCCATATGATAATTGACTTTCTCTGCTTCACTGATTTCACTCAGCACAATTCCCTCCAGTTCCATCCATGTCGATGCCAAAGGTGGGTATCCATCTTTCTGAGGGCTGAGGAATATTCCATTGTGTATCTGGACCACATCTTCTTTATCCATTCGCTTCTTGTATATTCCAAGTCTACGCAGGAAAAGCAGAAACATCTCCCTTCTTGTGTTAGTCATCTGTGGCTCCGCACCCCAAAACTCAGCAGTTTAGAACAACCAGCATTTATGATCGCATGTGGTTTCTTGGGGTTGGGAGCCTGGGAGCGGCTTCTCTGGATGTTCCTGGTGATCAGCGTCTCTGATGAGGTTGTGGTAAATTGTCAGCCTGAGCCACTCCCTTCAGAAGGCTTGTGGGTGGGTAGGAGGACCTCCTTGCCCGCTCACTCCCATGGCTGTTCACCAGAGGCCTCGGTTCCACCCCACACAGACCTCTCCCCAGGGCTGCACACAGCACGGCAGCTGCTTTCTCCTGGTGCAAAGGACCTGAGAAAGGAGGGAGAAGAGAGAGCACTTCATGGCACATAGCCAAGATGGAGGCCACAGTGTCTTTTATCATCTGATCCCAGAAGTGACACAACGTCTCTTTTTCTTTTTCTTTTAAGATTTATTTATATGAGGGAGAGAGGCATGAGTGGGGGTGGGGGCGGGGGCGGGGAGGAGCAGAGGGAGAAACAGACTCCCCGCTGAGCAGGGAGCCTGATGCGGGGCTCGATCTAAGGACCCTGAGATCATGACCTGAGCCAAAGGCAGACGCTTAACAGACAGAGCCCCCCAGGCGTCCCAGCATCACTTCTTCTGCAATCTGTTGGTCACACAGACCCACTGGTATGGTGTGGGCAAGGACTACATAGGGTGTGAATTCCTGGAGGGTGGGGGCCGTTGGGGGCCATCTTGGAGGCTGCCTAGTGCACTTCTCCACTCTGAATGTCCTCTCGTAAATTGTAATCATTGTCAGAAGATGCACAAGTACTTTGTTTGGGTGTGATGGATATCAGTTAAAGCCCCAGCAGGAAGAGAAATCAGGGGAGCCCAAGTCTTGGTGCTAAACGAGGGCCATGAGCCCAGTGAGCCAGCCTGATGGACATCAGCTGAGAGGTGTCAGTGACTTACACACTGTGAGCAGCTGGGCTGGGGAAGGCCCTGCCTGCCTTCAGGGGCTGAGACCAAACCCCTGCCAAGCAGCTGGTAGAACCTCACCTGCCCCTTTTTAGTCTCAACATGCAGAGCTGGTCTCAGGTGTTCTCATCATACAAAAGCACAACCGTGTGAGGTGCTAGAGGTGTTAATTAGCTTGACTGGTACCCATTTCACAGTGTCCACATAAAACATCACATCGTTCACCCAGGTGATTTTTGTCAAGCGTACCCCAGTAAAGTTGTAAAGTAAATAAATAGTAGTGAAAACATAAAAAGCTTTAATTCCTCTCCTGTACCCCAAGCCCTGCACGTATGTCTAACCCCGTCAATTTCAGATGACGCACATTATGCTTCTACTCAGTACTGAGAATACAAAGATGAAAAATATACAGTTCTTTACAGCACCAATCTCGTGACCCAGAGGAGAAGTATAGAAATGGAAGCAATAAAAGAAGGAGAGTGATTTTACTGTTACAGTAAAGCTCTGATAAAAAACAGCTAAGAAATCCTAAGGGAAGATGAGATGAGACTTTTTGTGCTGTCCGGGAGTGCTTCCTGGGAGAGGTGGCCTAAATGATGAGACTTTGAGCGGTGGAGCAGAACAAAGGACAGAGTTTGGATCAGGCATTTAGCACTTGGACCATATCTGGTGAACTTTGTGGACTTAAACAGGTTTACTAAACATTATTACCATTAATCTCTATGTTGATGAAAGAGACTTATTACTCCTCTCTTCAAAAATGTTTAGATAATTGGGACCTAGGGTGGCTCAGTCTGTTAAGGGTCTAACTCTTGACTTTAGCTCAGGTCATGATCTCAGGGTGCTAGGGTCGAGCCCCACATCGGGCTCCACATCCATATGGTACCAGGGTGGGTCTGTGTGACCAGCAGGGTCCTTAGATCAAGCCCCGCATCAGGCTCCCTGCCCAGTGGGAACTAGTGTGAGCTTACCATTGGGAGGGAACAGAAGTCTTGTAGGTGGGCTATGTTAAAACAGGTGGTTTTTCAAATCATGGCCTACTCACTGTGGGAGTTTTGAACCACGACTTAGCTTCCTGGTTATTTTCCTCTTTCTCATCTGTTTTGCTTTCTCAGGACTCTCTTCTTGCTCAAGAGATTATCGTGAAGGTCGAGAGAGAAGATGCTGGATCACTGGCCCTTCCATCCCAGGTGAGTTGGCCTCCATTGAGAAATGTGCATGGCCAGTTGACGGCAGGGACCTGGTTGAAGTGAGCTGGGAGGTGAGCAGAAAGGGAGGAAACAGAGGTACAAGTGGACAACTTTTACAAAAACTTGGTCCATTCTCATGCTAAAGATCAAAGAGAGTGAGAGCTGTGAGGAAGTGGAGAAGGCTGAAAGCATTGGATTATGAGAGCTAGGCAGCTCCAGGAGGTTAACAGCGTTGCCCGTCAGTCTGAATGGACCATCCCGAGGTAGTGACCACCCATAGTACTCTGTCCCACTGCTCTCGGGAGTCTTCTTTCCCAGCGGCAATCTGGAACCTACATTTTGTAGACCGTAGACGGACATTCAGATTCATTCTTTTTTTTTTTTTAAAGATTTTATTTATTGATTTGACAGAGAGAGAGATCACAAGTAGGCAGAGAGGCAGGCAGAGAGAGAGGGGGAAGCAGGCTCCCCGCTGAGCAGAGCGCCCGATGTGGGGCTCAATCCCAGGACCCTAGGATCATGACCTGAGCCGAAGGCAGAGGCTTAACCCACTGAGGCACCCAGGCGCCCCCAGATTCATTCTTGTAGCCAGGAACATTCTGTGAAAGCCCCATAGGGCAAAGTACCATTTGAAAGAGGATTTTTGAATAGATCAAATAGAAAGATGAAAACGAATGACCCAGTTACTCTAATTGGAATAATCAAGATGGAAAAAATAAAAGGGGCATTAAATGGGAAGGAAAAGCATGTAGACCAGTGGATGGTTAACTGTAGATCTTGAGTTGAGTAAGGGCCCTACACTGTCAAAGAATTCGAAGAGTGAGGGACAGCAATCTGGTCTTGTAATGAGAGAGTTCTGTCTGTGTGACTTGGGAGGTGGAGTACTTCATGGAGATTTCAAGGTCTGGGGTCTCATCATGAGAGCAGGGTGCTGAGGAGCAATTCTAGGGGCTGGAAGTTGGGCGGCGTTAGGCGTCGGTGACTGAGAACACGTTAGGCAAAGTTGACGCTGCCTCCCAGCCCCTGACTTCAGACACATGTGTTAATTTCTCTGTTCTTCGAGCTCTTCATCTGAAAAAAATGGTGCTGCTACGAGGATTTTCACTCAGGACCTTGTGAGAATTCAAAGAATGATAGTTCATGCAACATGCTTAGCTCACAGCCTGAAAGCACAAAGTGCCTCATTGAAGTCAGTTAGTTTTAGGGGCACTTGGGTGGGGCAGTCAGCTAAGCATCTGACTCTTGGCTTAGGCTCAGGTCCCGATCTCAGGGTGGTGAGATCGACTGCTGCATTGGACTTTGCGCTCAGCACGGAGTCCGCTTAAAATTTTGTCTCCCTCTCACTCTGCCCCTCCGCTCTCGGATAAATAAATCTTTAAAAAAATTAAAAAGTCAATTAGTTTTATGTTACCGTCAGAGAACTCTACAAATGGATGCTAGAGACTGTGCAAGACAAGACAATACAAGTTCTTGAAGTAAAAAACAAATCCGAGGTATTCTGTGTTTCCAGTGGAGGGGGGTTTTAGTGTTTAAGGGTTGGTAGAACAAAGGTCAAGAAGTAAGGTAAGTAGTGTGAGTTTCAGTGTCACTGGGAGGACACACACCTTCCCCCTCTGATGCTGAGCGACCGTGAGCCCATGGGGCCTGCAGAGGAGGGGGTCGTTGGGGGAAATGTAGGTTTCCATTAACACAGGGAAATATGGGGACTATTTGGTGATGATGTTGAAGCTGTAGGATTTCGTTATTTAGAAGCAGAGTGCCCAAGGACCCAGTTGAAGGGGGGAGGAATTTTGAGGGGTGGGTAGTTTGGGGCAGGTGAGAAGAAGGATAAGAGTAAGTGGAGATAAAGGTCGAGGAAAAAACTGTATCCACTTCAGGACTTTTCAAATGGGTGTGTGATAAGCCTGTGAGATTAGGGTGAGAGAGAGGACTTGAATCAGAATTTGGACCAAAAATCAGATTATTTGGATGTATTATGAAGTCTGTTGATACTCCAGCTTTACTCACTGAAATCATTTGCCAAGGGTATATATTCCATAACTATTGTACGCCAACACTATACTAGGCACCTGAGTTACACTTACAAAGGGTCACTACCTTGCCCCTGCCCTCATGGATTGCAGCCTAGTGACAAAGATGACCATTATACAAATGAACAGAATGTGTGGTGAGTCTTATGATAGAAATGCGTGGAACTTTCGGGACCTAGAGCTGGGGGTGGAGTCTGAGGGAGGGGTGCTAATCTAGTTTGGTATTATTTATTTGACATTTGAATAAGCATCATATATTTTTTAAGATCTTATTTATTTATTAGAGAGAGAGAGGCGACAAGCCAGGGAAGGGAGGATGGACAAGCAGACTCCCCACCAAGCTGGGAACCCAATGAGGGGCCCAAACCCAGGACCCTGAGACCGTGACTGGAACGGAAGTCAGACACTTAACTGAGCCACCCAGGCGCCCCTGAACAAGCTTAGTATTAAAGGGACCTGTGTTAAACAGTGAAGGGGCGTGTTTGTTAAAAGTATGAATTGGCGCTTGAAAAACAGTACCTGTAGATCCGTGTGCAATGTAGGTGGCAGTATGTAAATGATATTTCTGAATCCCGTTTTGGGCTAATCATGAAAACTTCTGAGGTTTCGGTGAATCTTTGGGTCCCAACTGAGAAAAATGCAGGTACAGCTGCATTTTGTGTGGAATTCCGTGGGATTCAGGGACTTGGTCCTATTCATGAACCACAGCTCAGGAACATCAGGTATAAACAGGTCCAGAATCCAAAACCCACAGAGGCTTACATAAAAGGCACCTGTACACCTTGACTAGAATCCTTTGGACAGTCAGGACAGTTTCCAGGTTGTCAAGTTTTCCTTCTTCCAGTTGTCAAACTTTTCCTTCTCTGTGAACACTGGAAGAAAATGATGCCCAGCTGAGCAGAAATGTGTGTCCTGTTTTAGGAAGGAGTGAACTTCAAAATTGTGACTGTGGACTTCACTCAGAAGGAAGAAGGCACTTTGGACCCTCCTCAGAGGATCCTGGACAGAGATATGATCCTAGAGAACCACAGGGACCTGGTCTCTTGGGGTAAGAATTAATGAGTTTTATATCAAAATGATTCCAGTTGATTATGAGCTATGCAGTTCAGAGGTCAGAATGATTTTGACCACACGTAGATTACCTGTGTGCTTTTTATTCCCCAGTGAAGATTTAATTTTTAATTTGTAGGGTAGCAAAGGTACAGTTTCTTTGGTTTGAGCTTGTTCAGTCTTCATAGTTCCTAAAAGCCAAAGGCTGGGACCAAATTCTGCAGTGATTTTCTTTTGTCCCCAGCCCAGACATCCTAAGTCCTATATTGGTTGCTGTCAGCTTTTCAGACTAGACGCCATCTCCTTGTGGGAGCAAGGGGATGAGTATAAACATTTCCCAACATACGTATCCAGGTGAGAAACAGACACTTAGGAATCATTACAGGTATTGAAGGTTAATTTCAAGAATCCCCATAGGGCATGCTACATATTGCTCCATCTCCCACTCCTAGTGGACTGCGTACATTGCCACTTTTACCACGTGTACTGTCTGTGCTTGACCTAGTAGCCACACAGGCTTCTGCTTCTGAGCTAATCTGCATTCTCTCTCACTTGCAACCATAGGAATCCATTGGGCCTTAATTGCCGCTAAGGCATTTAGAGAACCTGGGATGCCAGTGCCCTCGTTCTTTCTCTTGGTTCACAAAGTAGTTTGCCATTGTCTTACTGACCTATGCCTCCAGAAATTCCTAGAAATGTAGATACTGTTTTCTATTTCACTGAACATGTGTGAAGCCCTATAGAGGGTAGAAAGGAGTCTGGTTTCTTTGCTAAGACTTGCAAAATTGTTTTGTTATTCTGTAGATTCTGCACAGGTGATCTTATTTTGGAATATGGAGATATTCAGCATCTAAAGTCTTTTTATTCAGAAAAACTGAATTTTAATATCATTATACTGTTGGGCTCTGGTACTTCTCTGCCTCTTGCTTCATCCCAGCCTTCTGTTTTCTTAATCCAGGTTATAGGTCCATAGCTGAAAACGAATCCATATATATTTCATATATTTGTTTGTCAGCCTTTTCCCCAGTATTCCAACTCTAACATTCTTCGGCTAGGATGTTTTATTTTGCTTTCTTCTAGACTTGGCAATGGCACTTGGAAGAAGAGAATCAACCTCAAAGCAGAACATTTTTGCTGAAGAACCATCCCATGGAGTGAAGTTGGAAAGGTTGACAAGAGATGATCCTTGGTTATCTTCGTGTGAAGAAGTTCAGGATTGTAAGGATCATTTGGAAAAGCAACAGGAAAGACAAGAGAGACGTTTGAAGGAAATAGCATTTACTCCCAGGAAAGCGATTACTTATGAGAAGGTCTATAAAAGCGATGAACTTGAAGAGAAGAGTGGTCTGAATTCCAGTTTTCTTTCACCTCAGATGATACCCATAAGAAACCATTTTCATAAACATGCCTCACGTGTTAAAAAACTGCATTATAATTCTATTGTAAACACTCACGAGATGGTTAATGACAGTGAGAAACACTGTGAGAATAATGAATGTGGAAACTTTGACCAGAACATTCACCTTATTCAGTTTACAAGAACTCAAACAGGAGATAAATCCTATGGATTTAGTGATAGTATTCAATCTTTTAGCCATGATGTACCTCTAAATATACATCAGAAAATACATGCAAGAGGAAGGTCCTTAGATTTTAAGGAATGTGGGCAAGTTTTGAACCACAGTATATCCCATAATGAACAACAGAGAATACCTGTTGAAGAGAGTCAATATAACTGTAGTAAAACCTCCCAGAGTTCATCCCTTGCTCAAAACATGAGAAACCATTCTGAAGAGAAACCCTTTGAATGTAATCAGTGTGGGAAATCCTTCAGCTGGAGCTCTCATCTTGTTGCACATCAGAGAACTCACACAGGGGAGAAACCTTATGAATGTAACGAGTGTGGGAAGTCCTTCAGCCGGAGCTCTCACCTTGTTTCTCACCAGAGAACTCATACTGGAGAGAAACCTTACAGATGTAATCAGTGTGGGAAATCTTTTAGCCAGAGCTATGTTCTTGTGGTGCATCAGAGAACTCATACTGGAGAGAAGCCTTATGAATGCAATCAGTGTGGGAAGTCATTCAGGCAGAGCTACAAACTTATTGCCCATCAAAGAACTCACACGGGAGAGAAGCCCTATGAATGCAATCAGTGTGGGAAATCATTTATCCAGAGCTATAAGCTTATTGCACATCAAAGAATTCATACAGGAGAGAAGCCCTATGAGTGCAATCAGTGCGGGAAGTCCTTTAGTCAAAGTTACAAACTGGTTGCCCATCAGAGAACTCACACAGGAGAAAAACCCTTTGAATGTAATCAGTGCGGAAAATCCTTCAGCTGGAGCTCTCAGCTTGTTGCCCATCAAAGAACTCATACTGGCGAGAAACCCTATGAATGTAATGAGTGTGGAAAATCTTTCAACCGCAGTTCTCACCTTGTTATGCATCAGAGAACTCATACTGGAGAAAAGCCCTATGAATGTAACCAGTGTGGGAAGTCCTTTAGCCAGAGTTATGTTCTTGTTGTACATCAGAGAACTCACACTGGAGAAAAGCCCTACGAGTGCAATCAGTGTGGGAAGTCCTTCAGGCAGAGTTCATGCCTTACTCAACATCAAAGAACTCATACTGGAGAGAAACCCTATGAATGTAATCAGTGTGGGAAAACATTCAGCTTGAGTGCTCGACTTATTGTACATCAAAGAACTCATACTGGAGAAAAGCCCTTTACATGTAATCAGTGTGGGAAAGCTTTCATTAATAGTTCTAAACTTATTAGGCATCAGGCAACTCATACTGAGGAGAAACCCTATGAATGTAACTAGTTTGGAAGCCTTTCAGCCAGAGTATTCTTTTTTTTTTTTTTCTTTTCTTTTCCTTTTTTTTACATTTCTTTCTCCTTCCTTCCTTCTTTTCTTTTCTCTTCTTCCTTTCAAATGTCAGCCTCCTGTTATTGTGGATCTGGAAGTTCGGTCTGGAAAAGAAAGAAAAACAATGAATCACATATTTTACTTAACAATTTGAATTAAAAAGATCAAACTTGGCCTTTAGGACACACTGACACATAAGTAATAAATATTGGCACTTTTCCTGGAAGAAAGCACTCTGACCTGAGGAAATTATCATTAAATGGGTGATTGTGAGTGAGGTAGACCTCTTTAACAATAAAGAGTAAATGAGAATGCAAACACTGGTGAGCTTGTTGTTGAGAAGATTGGAAAATTGGTATAGGTATTGGAACCTAGGCTGGAAAATAGTATTTCAGTACCATTTTATGACATGATTTCCCCAGTAGCTACTTTGTGATCTGTTTTATTCAGCACTTTTAGCCATGAAGTGAAGATTTCATAAATATTAGGAAAATGGCTATGATGATGAAGTGGAAAAAAATGCAGGCCAAGAGTATAGAGCAGTAACTTCCAGAACCATTGTGGTACTTGTGTATGGATCAGAATTGAAAGGGTTTCCAGGTGTATCTTTTTGATTTTTAGCTTTATGCCTGGTTTTTCTTCTCTTTTGGTGTGTGTGCTGTTTTACTGTAGTAAGTAATGTGAGGAGTAAAGATTAGTCAGAAATAAAAGGTAAACCAAAGATTTCCATCTTTGACCATTTAGGAAAGACTAGGTAGCTAGATAGAGATTTCTCGGGGTTCTGAGATTTCCATTGGGATTAGCTTGAGCAGGTCACTCCTTAGGACTTGGATACCCAGGGATTTTCCACATTGAAAATATTCCACTGGCAACGGGGAACTGGAAATTTAGATCAGAAGGGGTTCTATATGAGGGATTGAGAATATGCAGGTTGTGTAGAGGGCATATTTTTATATTTCCAAAGTGGTATAAAGGAGCTCTATTTTTAAGGGTTTCCCCCATGTAGTCTTGTGGGGTTTTTTTTCCTCTGGGATGTATTTCCTGATGTCTGAGTCAGAATTCTGAGTGAGAGAGCACTGTCATGCTAAGTGCTCATCACCTAAATTAAGCTTGCAAGAATGATTTTAGGTAAGATTTTATAGCTCTTTGTTGGTTTCTAAGGTGTGGTTTGCATTGCCTAAATCATAAATTCTAATCCTATGGATTATCATGGGCCTGAAACCACTGATCCTAGAGAGTTAGTAAAAAGTAAGTTGAGAGTTGAAATGGGAGACCAGAGAACCGAGATGAATTCTCTGGAGGAAGAATGAGAAATTGAAAGTGACCTCCGATAGTGGTCGCCCTCTGTAAAATTCTGTCCCCATGAGATGACCCTAAGCAGACTCGCCTCTCTGAGGCTTAAGCCAGAGTACAACACATATGGCAGTGATTGAATTTCTCAGGAACAGTTGTTGAGGGCTGACAGCTGGCTCCACACACAGCCTGAGAGCTCTTCAGTCGGTTGATGAATGCGCAGATAGAGGAACAGCAGGGGTTCTGTATGTATTCCCTTCTGGGGAGGACATAAAATGGTTAAAAAGTCCAAATTTAGCAACCGGATCTGAAGAGGTTTCTTTCCCCCAAAATTAGAGATAAAACCAATACTAGCTAGGGTGATTCTCATCAGGCATGTTGAATCTTACTTTGGAGGCAAGAAGCCATTATTGTACAAATGAGTATAAAGCCAACTGGGTGAAGAATGAGGGCTCTGAATATTTCAAGTTTGGGAGGTGATTCATTGCAAAGTAATCTCTTCAGTAAACACTGAAAATATTTCATTGAAAGTGAAATTTTTAAAACTGCAAAATTTTTGGAATATGTGTGTAAGTGTGCATGTGTATGTGTTTCTGGCCAGCTTGAACATGTGAGTCATTTGTGTGCACTAAGTCATGAGTATTGTATCAGTTTTCAAGTGGGGATTAAGGATTGCCAAGCATATTGATAAAAGATAGAGTCAACTGGTAAACAAAAATGTGAATTTATATTATTTGCTCAGTAATTTCCCTTGTAGGAAAAATATTCTTTTAATTTAAAGATAATCCACCAAGAACTCCTGTATCAATAATAAGCTTAGGTCACATGCCAAAAATATGCAATTAAACTTCTGAACCTAAAATTTAAGGTTAAAAAGGAGAATCAGTGGTTTGATTTTAATGACATATATATGGCATATGTATGTGTGTGTATGTATATATACACACACGTATTTATATACATGTATATATGTGTCCCTTACATAAAAATTTTTGTCTGTGTAATATTCACAAAACTAAAGCTGTACTTGGCCATAGAAGAATTTATAGAGGTTTTACAAGCCAAATTTCTTTCACCATACCCCAGTAAAATTAGAAATAAATGAAAAGTGACCAAAATGTTTTAAACTACCTAGATGTTAGGAAATAGTCTCCTAGAACCAATCTTTCATTTCCCCAAGTGTTCCTGGGTTATAATTGACATACAGCACTGTGTAAGTTTTGGGTATACAGCATGATTCGATTTACATATATTGTGAAATGATTATCACAGTTAACATTCATCAACTCGCAGAGCTACAGAATCATGGGTGGTTTGTTTGTTTTTTTAAGATTATTTATTTATTTATTTGACAGACAGATCACAAGTAGGCAGAGAGGCAGGCATAGAGAAAGAGGAGGAAGCAGGCTGTCTGCTGAGCAGAGAGCCCAATGTGGGACTGGATCCCAGGACCCTGGGACCATGACCTGAGCCGAAGGCAGAGGCTTTAACCCACTGAGCCACTCAGGCACCCCAACCATGAGTTTTTTTTGTTTTCCCTGCTGATGAGACCCCTTAAGATTTACTCTTTAGCAACCTTCAAACATACCAAATAGCAATGTTAACTCTAGTTTTGTGTCCTCTCACACTCCTGATCAGCCTTTACTGCTTTTGTACCCCTCCCACCTCATTTTGTAGTTTGATGTTTCAGCTTACTTCTAGGCTTGGAAAGATAAATGTGTTTTATATTTAGAGAGATTTCAGCTAGGAGAGGGGAGATCCAGATTTTGAAATACTATTTTCAGATACACCTTTGTATTCTTTTTAAAAATTTTTTTTAAAAATCTTTTTAAAGATTTTATTTATTTATTTGTCAGAGAGAGAGAGAGAGAGCACGAGAGCAAGCACAGGCAGACAGAGGGGCAGGCAGAGGCAGAGGGAGAAGCAGGCTCCCTGCCGAGCAAGGAGCCCAATGTGGGACTCAATCCCAGAATGGCAGGATCATGACCCGAGCTGAAGGCAGCTGCTTAACCAACTGAGCCACTCAGGCATCCCCACCTTTGTATTCTTAAATTTCATTTGGATTTTATGCTCAAGGAATCAAAATTTCATTTGGATTTGTGCATCCGTTCTGTGTGTCTTATCATACTTGACAAGACCAGTTAAATTACCAATGCCTTTAGAACTTTAGCTTGGAAAATCAGTATTTTTCCAGTTTGCTGACAAAACCTGCACCCAGACTGTTTCACTGCAGAACGGATCAAATCCATAAATAGCACATTACTCTTTACAAATTGTAGCAACCTGGGTTCTTGGTTGGGAAACCCATGAGCCAATGCTAGCCAACTGAGTTGGAAAAAGAAGTTTATTGAAAGGACATTAGGTGGGGACGCCTGGGTGGCTCAGTTGGTTAAGCGGCTGCCTTTGGCTCAGGTCATGATCCCAGTGTCCTGGGATCGAGTCCCACATCGGGCTCCTTGCTTGGCAGGGAGCCTGCTTCTCCCTCTGCCTCTGCCTGCCTCTCTGTCTGCCTGTGCTCGCTCTCTCTCTCTAACAAATAAATAAATAAAATCTTAAAAAAAAAAAAAAAGGAAAGGACATTAGGTGGATCCAAGAATTGGCAAGAAGCAGTAAGATCATGTTCAGGGATTTATAGACAGAAATGATTGCCAGAATTATGCTGCAGTGTCTATGAGAATTCCTTAACATTCCCAAAGTTTCTTAATTAATTTCCTTAATCTATCTCTACATTGATTTCTTTTGATTCCAAGTCTGAGGCAAGTGCCTAGGTCTGGTGACACCCGAGCTATGCGGTCATTTGAGACATCAGAGGTACTAACCTTTGTATTTCCTGGAGTCTGTAGTGATAGGTGGGCTTGACCTTCCACTCATGCTAATTAAGTAGAGAATTCGTCATTTGTAGGATTTTATTCATTTGCAAAGCAGGAGCAAAGAAGGTTTCCAATATAGCCCTCTCTTCTGCCTAACCCATAAGTCAACATTTTTTTCACCTTCCATACTTTGATTTAAATATGTACATAGAACCTCCTATGTAACATAATACAGCTATCACTTTTAAAATTAAAAAAACATGCTCACTGACTTCTCCATGTAAGGATAACCCAGAGCTTCCCATCATTACATTCACTTCCAAGTCTGGGATCTCTAGGTGATGTCCATTTGTTTTCTAGTGAAAAATTTGTCATGTAAAAAGAAGGTTAAAAAAAAAGAGAGAGAGTTCAGATGCTGGGCATGAAAAAGGGGGAGAGAGCATAAAACCAGGTCAAGTTAGCAAGCTAATATTAAGTAACTTTGGTTGTTGCAAGTAGATATTCAAAAGCTCTCTAAAACTGTTTTTGTAAAACTAGGAACAAGTAGGTGACAGTTTTTACTGCTTAGGGTAATTTAATCCTTATTTGGATTAACTTGAGGCGTAACTCAATGAATTTTATAGATTTTGCTGTAAAAAATAATATTCCATTTAAAATACCAATTTTGGGATCTGCCAAGCAGATGTTCATGTCAAAACAGTAAAGTTGGGTTTTATGTTTTATACCCAATGTAGCAATGACTTGTGGTCCACTGAGGATGGTATTTACCTGGAACTAAGTTAGTGATCGATAAGCCTTTCTGAACTAATATTGCCTCTCTGGGCTCTTTAACTTCTAAACATCAAAAAGTTTAAACTTTTAAACTCTTAAACATCAACAGCTATTATGTTCTATTGAATGAATCTTTGTTCTGTGGTTATGACAGTCTTCATGATCACTTCCCCACTTCTTCAGGGAGCACTCCTCTAATTTAGATGTTGGATCAAGATCTTGAAATTTGGGTATTTGCTTGGCTATTGTTCCTTTTCCTTGCCCAGGTTCTACAAGTTCATTTTCTGAACAAACAGTGTTTGTTCAGTTCTGGATGGTTGATACCTCTGCCTTCGGTTCATTACAGATTAGCTTCCTGAATTTTCTGACCGTAAACTCTTCCTCTTGTTTTCTCTTTGGCTTGTCCACATTTTCCTCCACCATGACTTGCTTTCTGAACCCATAAGGACCACGCTACTCTTACAGGACATTTTGTGGCAAGCTGGAATTCTCTATGGGTGTAAATACCTGATGTTTCTGTACCTTTGAAAAACTTTCAGAATGTGCCAGTAGCCTGACTTGGTTATTATATAACTGAAGTATAGGGGCACCTGGGTGGCTCAGTGGGTTAAGCCTCTGCTTTCAGTTCAGGTCATGATCTCAGGGTCCTGGGATGGAGCCCCACATCGGGCTCTCTGCTCAGCGGGGAGCCTGCTTCCCTTCCTGTCTCTGCCTGCCTCTCTGCTTACTTGTGATCTCTGTCAAATAAATAAATAAAATCTTAAAAAAAAAAAAACAAGTAGAGTTAACATTCAATGTTACATTAGTTTCAGGTGTGCAGTGTATTGATTAGACAATTCTATGCATTATTCAATTCAGTGCTCATCCTAAGTGTAATCCCCACATGTCCCACTGTACAATGTAAAATAGTAATAATATGTAGATAGGATCGTAAGTGGAATGTGCTGAAATTTTGGTAGCGGGAATTAGGTTAAAAAAGAACCAAACCTATAGAAAAGCCAAAGGATATTTTTCTGATGAAATACCAAAGCCATTCACTAGTATTCTCTGATGTTACTCTTCTCTACTAATTGTATCAAGATTCCACAATTGCTACTAGGTGTGTACTCCCTGCTTTAGTATTTATGTTGCACTGGGGAAGAGGGACTTGAAATCTCTTTTGGTAATCTGGTGGATAGATTTTTATGTGTTGCTGATAGCATTTGTCATCTAGACTTGTATACAATACAGCCAATTCTAAGATGTGTTCCCAAGAAATGGGACATCCAGTCACCACAGCTTCCCCATGTGGTGTGGCTTCTACCTGTATCTCAGTGCTCAATTACAGCTTCTTTGCCTAAATGGGAAGAGGGGGATGACTGCTGGTTGTTCTCTGTTATTCCTGGATCAAGTCCAGTTGTACTTTTTTTAATAAAAAGGAAAACTAAAGTTTTTAGCTTTAAAGAAAATGAAGATTGTGGGTTTGTGTTCATGAGACGTTCAAATTGGTCAGAAAACACTGAGTTAGAATAAAAATGTTTATATAGGAGAGAGAGACTAGGTTAAAACTAGCATTAAATTAGGTTTTAAATTGGAATCAGCAGCATTAGCACCATGAAAGGCTACATATTCATCCCGGGGAACCAGCAATCATATGGTAGCGATGTCGAACAAGGACTCGTTGGTGAGTACCTTAGCTTAAGGCAGAAAAATAAAAGTGAGCTTGTAATATCTTGTGGTAAATGGTAATAGGTAATAGGTAAAAATAAATTAGAGACATTTTGGTGGTGTTACAGAGGCCATAGGGACCACTAACCCAAGTGGAATTCCTACCAGCCAGGCAGGAACACCATGAGCCTTGAGAAACCATTAGTCATGAA
>ML099950.1:0-13086 GCA_003697995.1 Taxidea taxus jeffersonii | reverse complement strand
GGGGGGTGGGGGGTGGAGACATAAACATTCAGTCCATGACAGGCAAAAACTTGACTCCACAAGAGATGTTTTATGTTGATCAGTCTGAATTTCTGGTAGGCAAATGTTGGTCAACATCAAAGTTTTGGATGAATGATAAGGCTTAATGTGGGTCTATTTAGGAAACAGAAGCTTCACTAGACTGATGACCTGGCAACTGTTTCATCTCACACCTGAAATTCCAGTTCAGGCCTCTCTCTCACACTCAGAAGTTGGCCTTTTTATTACTCGCTTCTGGAGGATAGGCCCGCAGGCTATGTAAGAACATACAAAGATACCATTAATAATTGGGCCCAACTTAAGGTGTATTTGGTCATATTTATCACTCAAGGGACAAGGTTTTCAAAAAGTGATTGGGATTATTGGCAATTTACCCTCAGTGAGAGCCCTTATTTGCTCTTGTTAAAGTTTAGGAAAACAAGAAAAAAAAAGATTTTAGTTAATATGGCCCATCCCATCACATGGGGATGGGGAGTGGGGAAGGCAAAATGTAGATTAATTATCCAGGAGACAAGCTCTAAAGGGGAGAAATATGAATGCCTCCTCTAAAGCAACATTAAATATATGGACTTAGGAACTAAATATCTAAATGGGATTCCAGTTGATATTTCTCTTTCCAGAATGGTTTCCTTAATCCCCCTACTTCTAACAGTTGCTCCCATTGTTCAAAGTTGGAGGACCTCATATCACCCAGCCAGATATATAAGGACATGACTGAAATATGGGTTTACTTCCTCTTGTGGAGAAAGTACCCCTTTTACCACCCATCTGGAATAAAGTAGATGATAATTGGTTTTCTACTACCCCATCCTGGGCTGGAGCACATGTGTTAGCATCTCTTCCCAGTACAGTCAGCTGACCCTCAGTTGGTATAATTTTACTGGCTAAATCTATATCCTTTGGATCCAGGTCACCACAGCCTTCAAAAAACCATTTAATTTACCCTAAAAGACACAGGTTATCATTACTAGGAAGGAAAAAAGACTGGGCATTTTTATAAAGAATTGTATTATGTTCCCCTAAATAAATCAACAGTGCTATTTGCAGCACCTCCTAGAGCCACTGTAATCACAACGTGGAAACTTACTAATGAAAGCCACTTAATAATGAATCTCCCATCTCAAGGTCTCCTTGCTCCATAATCTTTGTCCTTAAAATCTACTGGGTAGAGTAAATGAGGACATCCCCTAGCCAACACCCCAGGAACTGGAGAGAAAAATTACCCCACCTCCTGTTTTTAAAAGATTTTACTTATTTATTTATTTAAAAAATTTTTTAAATTTAAATTCACTTTAGTTAACATACAGTGTAATATTCATTTCAGGGGCAGAATTTAGTGATTCATCAGTGGCATATAAAATCCAGTGCTCATTACATCACGTGCCCTCCTCAATGCCCATCCCCCAGTGACCCATTCCTCACCCTCCTCTCTATGCTTCCCTCAGTTTATTACCTAGAGTTAAGAGTCTCTCATGGTATGCCTCTCTCTCTGTTTTCATCTTATTTACCTTAGAGAGAAGGCATGAATGCAGGCAAGCAGGGTAGGAAGAGGCACAGTGGGAGAGAGAGACAGAGAGCAACCTATGCAGACTTCACTGAACGCAGAGCCTGATGTGAGGCTCACGATCTTGAGATCATGAGCCTAGCTAAAACCAAGAGTCAGCCCCCGAGGCACCCAGGCGCTCCATAATCAACCCCTCTGAGGACCTTCAACAGGAGGGGCCAGAACCTGTCTTGTATGATCACCAAAGACTGCCCAGCAAACTTTTGCTTCAGAGAAGAACCCAAAAGGCTTTTCTTGACATACAATGTCCACACAATGAAAATATCACCGATCCACCTTCCTCACGCACATATATACACGTAAAACTGACTCAGTGATTAAGATGTATGAAAATAAGGTTTAACCTCATTTGTGATATCAGATTAAAAAGAAGAGTTTTATTTAATTGTACAGTCCAATTCCAGAGATGGAGGTACAGAAGGCATAGTTTGGTAAGACCCACACTCCATTCATGCTGCTAAGAGAACATAAGTAGAGACAGCCTTCCTAGAAAGTAACAATATATATCAAGAGCCACTCAAATACTTAGATCCTTTGCTCCAGTCATTTCTCTTGACAAGGATAAAAGCCCATGGAGCATCACTCCAATATAATAATGAAAAATTGGTAAAGAAAAAAAGAAATGTCAACACTAGCAAAAGGACAGAAAAATTTGGCTTATCCATGATAGAAATATCATGCAGACATTTAAAATGTTCTACAAAGGAATGTCTGGGTGCCTCAGTGAGTTAAGCATCTGCCTTTGGGTCAGGTCATGCTCCCAGGGTCCTGGGATCAAGCCCTGCATCAGGCTCCCTGCTCAGCCAGGAGCCTGCTTCTCCCTCCCCCTCTGCCTGCTGTTCCCCCTGCTTGTGCATGTGTTCTCTCTCACAAATAAAACCTTTAAAATAAAATAAAATGTTGGGGCGCCTGGGTGGCTAAGTGGGTTGAAGCCTCTGCCTTCGGCTCAGGTCATGATCCCAGGGTCCTGGGATTGAGCCCCATATCGGGCTCTCTGCTCGGCAGGGAGCCTGCTTCCTCCTCTCTCTGCCTACTTGTGATCTCTGTCAAATAAATATATAAAATCTTTAAAAAAAATAAAATGTTTTACAAAGAGTTTGTAATGGCATTGTCTGACCAACAACTGATGTCAGATCCTACATGTCTGTAGGATAAAAATCTATGTCACTCAACAGAGAAACAAACTAAAAAAATATTCCCTGTGTGGTGCTGTTATTTCTTCCTTGGCCAACAATTACCTTCTGCTCCTGGTAGAATAGGACCCTAATGGCCTCATGTCCACCACATTCAATTACAAGTCCTACCACATTCAGTTATAATTCCCGCCACATTCAATGATTTTTTTTTTAGAAATCTTTTTTTAAAATTTATTTATTTGACAGACACAGATCACAAGTAGGCGGGGGGGGGACGGGGGAGAAGGCTCCCCGCTGAGCAGAGAGCCCGATGTGATGTAAGATGAATCATTTACTAAGCCAAAAGAATGTTTCCAATATATTAATAAAATTTCATGATTCATAAGTTGGATTTAACATAATAAATAAAGATTAAAAGCAGCTACTGTGATCTAGGGTTAAAAGAAATGGGAAAATTCATCAAATTTTTAAAAAATGAGAGCAGATCATGGATTGTCACCAACATTTTTCCTATATGTTAATGAAAAAGAGAAGCAGAAATTAAAGTCTTAAAATTCATTTCAGGAAGCTTGGAAAAGATTATAATGAAAGAACAAAACAAATGTTGATCTTTAACAAGGTGCTGGATGGTGAAAGAGTGTCAGACATAACCTCCTTCTCTCCTTAATGTCTCTGAAAGTCTTTGCAATTGAGATACCAGCCCAAGAGACAGAAAGGGATTGACTCTGAATAAGCCAAGCACATGAGGGTGGAAAATAAGATTTACATTCTGATGTCAACATTTACATAAAATCACTTAGCTGTCACAGGGTGCCTGGGTGGTTTAGCTGGTTAAGCAGCAGACCCTCGATTTTGGCTCAGGTCATGATTTCAGCGTCCTGGAATCAGCCCCCTTGCTCTCTCCCTTTCTCTCAAATAAATCCTTTTTATTTATTTATTTTTTTTTAATTTGTCAGAGAGAGAGAGAGAGAGAGCAAGCACAGGCAGACAGAGTGGTAGGCAGAGGCAGAGGGAGAAGCAGGCTCCCTGCCGAGCAAGGAGCCCGATGTGGGACTCGATCCCAGGACGCTGGGATCATGACCTGAGCCGAAGGCAGCCGCTTAACCAACTGAGCCACCCAGGCGTCCCTTCTTTTTATTTTTTTAAAGATTTTATTTATTTATTTGACACAGAGAGATCATAAATCTTTTTTTAAAAAATCACTTATCTGTCACACTTGAGGATTGCAATTAACATAACTTAAACAATTTAAACAAACAATTTCGTATAATTTAAACAATGAATTAGATGATCTGATTATCTGGAACCATTGGTTCAAATTCCTAACCTAATCACCAAAATGCAAACGATCTCCACCCACCTAGCTCCTATGTCCCCAAATAAGAAAATAATTTTATTTATACAATATATACCTTAACTTAAAAAAAACAAAATCTCTTTTCTGTTACACAGGTGGTTCTCAAACGTTGCCATGCATCAGAATCAGGACGGAGGGTTTCTTATAACACAGATTCCTGAGTCCCCAGAAACCCGACCCCAGGGTTTCTGATTCAGGAGGTTTTGGCTGGGATTTGAGGATTTGCAACCACTGCCGTTGTGGTCCAGGTTCCCAATCCCAGAATCACCGCGGTAGAAATGCTTAAACGGAGTTACTTTATATTTGGCTCACAAAAGTTCTAAGTTCTTACCTTAAAAATTTCCGTACTGTAAACATGAAATCAAAGCCAATCGAAGTTTGTCCCAAACTTGAAACTCAGCATTAAGTTTCTGCCGGACGGAGTCTGGCCGCAGGAAGTGACGTAGGGGAAGCAGGTGTAAAGCCCCGCCCAGGCCCCGTCTAGGCCCCGCCCTCTTGCGTTAAAACTCGCCCGGTCTTCCGCTCACATCATTCCCAGGAGAGCAGCGCTCAGAGCGATGTGCCTGAGCGCCCTGCGCTCCTTTCTTCTAGAGTTCTACCTGCGTGGAGTGGAACTCAGAGGACAGGACGGAACACTTGGTAAGTAAGTCTGTCTGTGTGTTTTGTTCGTTTACTCTTGCATTTGTTTGGTTTTATTTTTTATTTTTCGTTTTTTAAAGATATTTATTTATTTGACAGAGAGAGAGATCACAAGTAGGCGAGAGGCAGGCAGAGAGAGAGAGGGAAGCAGGCTCCCTGCCGAGCAGAGAGCCCGATGCGGGGCTCGATCCCAGGACCCTGAGATCATGACCCGAGCCGAAGGTAGAGGCTTAACCCACTGAGCCACCCAGGCGCCCCTACTCTTGCATTTGTTAAGAGGGCATCCCACCCTCCACAACACACACACGCACACACACACACATACCACTACTCTCCATTTCTGGGGTCAGAGAAGGAGCAGGATGGGAGCTGGAGTCATGACTGCATCAGAGGAGAGTGGATCTGGCCCCTTTGAAGGGTCCCGCAGCCCAGACACTGCAAACTAGAGCCAACCTCAGGCAGCTTCTCATACCCCTCTCCCAGCAACACATCCATAATGGAAAACTCCTCACCGGGGTGGCTGGTCTATGTACTCCCCTCTCCCAGCAGTTCACCAGATTTGTCTCCATCATTACCCACATCCCACAACTTCACACTGCCCTCACCAAACCATGCTGGACAATCTCCAAAGCCACTGGGGTCTGCTGTGTCTTCTGGGGTTTCTTCAGGGTCACCATACCTGGGGGCAATATACTGCATCTTCTTACTTTCATCACCAAGCACTTCACCCACATCACTCAGAGAATCTCCCAAGTCACCTAGCTACTCTCCAGCCATCTCCAGATTTCTGTGAGACACAGCCCATTAACCACAGGAAACACTAACTCATGAACTTCACTGGGTTCCTTCCCCATGTCCCTTATTTCTTCACCCCCAACACTCAGAGAGTCTCCTGTGTTGTCTAGCTCTTCTCGCACCCTCCCCAGGTCTCTGTGACAGTCAGCTCATCATCCACAGGAAACACTTAGTAACTCACAGACCTCACTAGGTTCCCTCCCAATGTCTCCTTTTTTTCTTTCTTTTTTTAAAAAAATTTTTATTCATTTATTTGAGAGAGAGAGCATGAAAGGAGAGAGGTCAGTGGGAGAAAGACTCCCCGCCGAGCATGGAACCCGATGTGGGATTCTAAGCCGAAGGCAGTGGCTCAACCAACTGAACCACCCAGGCATCCCCCAATGTCTCCTTTCTTCACAGGAATGACTGACAGATATCCTCCTGGGTCCCCACACTCAAATCAAGTCTCACTTGGACATAGGCATGACCTTCCAACCACTCGGCATTATTGTCCTTTTATTCCAAGATGTGGCCAAACCACTGACCAGCATGATGTACTTACTGGTCATATCTCCCAAGTCATAGGAGAAGAGAGGAAAAAATAAAACAAGATGAAACCAGTGAGGGAGACAAACCATGACAGACTCTTAACTATAGGAAACAAATACGGTTGCTGGAGAGGAGGGGTTGGGTGGTTGGGGTAACCGGATGGTGGGCATTAAGGAGGGCACGTGACGTAATGAGCACTGGGTGTTATACACAGCTGATGAATCACTGACCTCTCCCTCTGAAATGGATAATACAGTATATGTTAATTAATTGAATTTAATAAGATAAGGTAAAAAGTGCACAATTCGGTGTTTTTTGTGTATGCACGTAGTTGTGCAACCATCACAACAATCAAGTTTAGAACATTTTTAGAAACCCTGTAAACGGGGTGCCTGGATGGCTCAGTGGTTGGGCATCTGCCTTTGGCTCAGGCCATGATCCCAAGGTCCTGGGATCGAGCCCCACATCGGGCTCCCTGCTCAGCGGGAAGCCTGCTTCTCCTTCTCCCACTCCCCTGTTTGTGTTCCCTCTCTCACTGTGTCTCTATCAAATAAATAAATAAAATCTTAAAAAATAAAGAAACCCTATAAACATTAGCAGTCATTCCCCGACCCTCAGCCCTAGAGAACCAGTAATCTCTCTGTCTCTAAGGCTCTGCCTATTCTGGACATTACATATAAATAGAATCATATAATATGTGAACTTTTGTTACTGATTTTTTTCACTTAGTATAATGTTTTCCAGGTTTATTCATATTGTGGAGTGTACCACAATACCGTTCCTTTTTATTTTATTTTATTTTTTTATTGTGTTATGTTAGTCACCATAAAATACATCCTTAGTTTTTGATGCAGTGTTCCAACATTCATTGTTTATGCACCACACCGAGTGCTCTTTGCAATCCGTGCCCTCCTTAATACCCACCACCGTCCTCCCCCATCCCCTGCCAAGACCATCAGTTTGATTCCCAGAGTCCACAGTCTCTCATGGTTCATGTCCCCCTCTGATTTCCCCCAATTCACTTTTCCTTTCCTTCTCCTAATGTCCTCCATGTTATTCCTTATTCTCCACAAGTAAGTGAAACCATATGATAATTGGCTTTCTCTGCTTGACTTATTTCACTCAGCACAATCCCCTCCAGTCCCATCCATATTGATGCAAATGGTGGGTAGTCATCCTTCCTGATGGCTGCGTAATATTCCATTGTATATATGGCCACATCTTCTTTATCCATATGTCTGTTGAAGCGCATCTTGGCTCCTTCCACAGTTTGGCTATTGTGGCCATTGCTGCTATGAACATTGGGGTGCATATGGCCCTTCTTTTCACTACATCTGTATCCTTTTTTTTTTTTTAGGGTTTTTTTTATTTATTTGAGAGAGAGAGAGGGAGCCAGCAACAACAGGCAGACAGAGAGGCAGGCAGAGGCAGAGGGAGAAGCAGGCTCCCTGCCGAGCAAGGAGCCCGATGTGGGACTCGATCCCAGGACGCTGGGATCATGACCTGAGCCGAAGGCAGCCGCTTAACCAACTGAGCCACCCAGGCATCCCTACATCTGTATCTTTGGGGTAAAAACCCAGTAGCGCAATTCCTGGGTCATAGGGTAGCTCTATTTATAATTTTTTGAGGAATCTTCACACTGTTTTCCAAAGTGACTGCACCAACTTGCATTCCCACCCACAGGGTAAGAGGGTTCCCTTTCTCCACATCCTCCGCAACACTTGCTATTTCCTGCCTTGTCAATCTTTGCTATTCTGACTGAACACCATTCTTTTTTATCATTGAGTAATAATCCACTGAATGACTATATCACATTTTCTTTATCCATTCATCAGTTAATGGATGTGGGCTTATTTGTACTTTTTGGCTATTATAAATAATGTTTTTGTACTTTATTTTCATGTACAAGATTTTGTGTGAATCCATGTTTTCTCTCTGGTACCTACCTGAGAGTGGGATTTCTAAGTGTATGAAAACTTTATGTTTAAATGTTTGAGGAAGAGCCAGACTGTTTTCCAAAGTGACAGAAGCATTTTACACCTCCAGAAGCAGTGTGCAAGGGTTACAAGTTCTCTACGTCCTTGACAATTGTTATTATCTGTATTCTTTGTTCTAGCCATCCTAGCGAGTGTGAGGTGGTATCTCATTGTGGCTTTGACTTGCATATTTCCCTGAGGCCTAATGACACTGACCATCCTTTGATGGACTTCTTGTCCATTGTATTTCTTCTTTGAAGAAATGTGTATTCAAATCATTTGCTTGTTTTAGAGTTGGGTTGTCTTTATTATGGAGTTGTAAGCACAATTTTTGTATTCAAAATATGAGCTTCTTATCAGATGCATGATTTACACAAGACTTTTTATTTGCTAGTATTTTCTTGAGAATGTTTGCATCTATATTCATGAAAGACATTGGCATATAGTTTTCTTGAGATATATAATTCCCTGATTTGGGCAGTATCAGCCTTATAAATGAATTGGGATATGCTTTCTTGTCTTATATTTTTAGGAAGAGTTTGTGAAGTATTGCTACTAATGGGGCGCCTGGGTGGCTCAGTGGGTTAAGCCTCTGCCTCTGGCTTGGGTCATGATCTCAGGGTCCTGGGATCAAGCCCTGCATTGGGCTCTCTGCTCGGTGGGGAACCTGCTTCCCCCTCCCTCTCCACCTGCCTCTCTGCCTACTTGTGATCTCTGTGTGTGTGTGTCAAATAAATAAAATCTTTTTAAAAATACTAGTTTCAAGAGTAGAATTCAGTGATTGATCACTTACATGTAACACCCAGTGCTCATCACAAGTGCCCTCCTTAGTACCCGTCACCCGTTTAGCCCATCCCCCCACTCACCTTCCCTCCAGTGGTGTGTTCTCTATAGTTAAGAGTCTTTTTTACAGTTTGCCTCTCTATTTTCCCCCCTGTGGTTGTCTGTTTCATTTCTTAAATTCCACCTATGAGTGAAATCATATGGTATTTGTCTTTCTCTGATTTATTTTTCTTAGCATAATATACTCCAGCTCTATCCACATCATTGCAGATGGCAAGATTTCATTCTTTCTGATGGCTGAGTAATATCCCATTGTGTACACATGCTGCATATTCTTTACCTATCCATTAGTCAATGGACACTTGGACTTCTTCCATAATTTGGTTATTGTTGATAATGTTGCTATAAATACTGGGGTGCATGTGTCCCTTGGAATCAGCATTTTTGTATCCTTTGGGTAAATACCCAGTAGTATATGGTAGTTCTGTTTTTTTAATGTAAATTTTAAAAAAAGTTTTAAATTTTTTATAAACATACAATGTATTATTAGCCCCAGGGCTAATAACCTGTACCCAAGGGTACAAGTCTGTGAATCGCCAGGTTTACACACTTCACAGCACTCACCGTAGCACATACCCTCCCCAATGTCCATAACCCCACCACCCTCTCCCTACCCTCCTCCCCCCTTGCCCCCCTCAGTTTGTTTTGTGATATTAAGAGTCTCTTATGGTTTGTCTGGTAGTTCTGGTTTTTTAAAAAATATTTATTATTTATTTATTTGACAGAGATCACAAGCAGGCAGAGAGGCAGGCAGAGAGAAAGGGGGAAGCAGGCTCCCCACTGAGCAGAGAGCCCGATGCGGGGCTCGATCCCAGGACCCCGAGATCATGACCTGAGCCGAAGGCAGAGGCTCCAACCCACTGAGCCACCCAGGCGCCCCTGGTAATTCTGTTTTTAACTTTTTGGGGAACTTCCATACTGTTTTCCACAGTGGCTGCACCAGTATGCATTCCCAACAGTGCAGAGGGTTTCCCTTTCTCTGCATCCTTGCCAACATCTGTTGTTTCCTGTGTTGTTCATTTTAGCTATTCTGACAGGTCCGAGGTGATATCCCATTGTAGTTTCGATTTGTATTTCCCTGATGATGAGTGATGTTGAGCATCTTTTTGTGTCTTTCAGCCATAGTCTTCTTTGGAAAAAATGTCTATTCATGTCTCCTGCCCATTTTTTAACTGGATTATTTGTTTTGGGGGTGTTGGGTTTGAGAGTCCAGAATTCAGAAAGACTGCAAACTGAGAAGTTCAGAGAGAAAAACAGCTAGACAGGCCCCCTTTCCTCTTCAGAGATGCAGGCAGGGACATGACCTCAGACTCTGTGGGCCAGGCCCAGGATATGGGAACAAATGGTGGTGGGTGAGGTTGTGAAACTTGTGTTGGTGGAAACGCAGGTTAGAGATCTAAGTTCTCGGAGGGATGGAGCTGTGCACGTGCCCACATGTGCTGGAACTTGGGAGGCAACGGTTCAGGGAAGCACCGTTCTTGACAGGCGGGTGGGTCCAGGAGCTAACTGAGGTTGTCCAGGGGAAACGCCTCAGTGCTATGTCCCTTGTGTAGTGGGAGCATCCACAGGATGTTCAGATGGGTGGAAGTAAGGGGTGGAGAGAGTGGTGGTTTGTGGGCACAAAAATAACATTCCTGGTAGGAATCTGTGAAGGCTTTTTCTAGTAAGTGGCCTGCAGACCCAGATTGGTGGAGACACCAGCAATTGGGTGAAGCTTTTGTATGTTTGAGTTGGAATCCTGTAAACAGGTGGAATCTGGTGGTGACCACGTGGGGTGGGGGAGGCAAGGGGACCTACAAAGCGTGGCTCTAGGTTAGAACAAGCTTGAAGATAGTCAAGGTGTCCTCCTGAGTCTAATCGTGGTATACTTAAGTGTTTATTAGGCACGATGATTTGGGCTTGCTGGGTTAAGGAACCTGGTTGGGGTGGAGGGGTGCTACGTGAGTGTTTAGACAAAGAGGCCCCGGATCCACTGTGAGGCTGCGTGGTGCTTGAGCTGAAGACCCCGGGTTGGTGAAGGTAGTTCTTTGTTGCTGCAGATTCTAGTACTCAATGGTAGTTCAGGCCTGGATGTTTCCATCCAGTGGGGGGTGGGGGTAGGGAGGGCGGGACTAGGGGCAGGTGCTCAGAGGCCCAAGGCCATGTAAAGGACCAGTTAAAGCTGCAGACCAGAGCATGGGAGAGGGACAGGGTTGTGGCATACCTCGTTGGCTGCATGCACATGTGTTGGGCGGAATCCGTGTAGGAACCTCCAGTAGCACAGTTCCTGCAGAAGCAGAAAACAGCGCCACCTGGCTGTGGGGGTGTGACCTCGTTTTTACCATCGCGCATGTGCAGCAGTGGGTGGGAGGCTTGCAGCCAATCTAGGTATCCTTGGAAGTGGGGCAGGGGAATCGGCCTCCCTAACCAGAGCGTCATCACCCGGGACAACCGCCCCCCTTCCCGTGGCGCCTGTAGTTCGACCCTTCCAGTCAGGGTTTCCCCTCTCCCCCCAGCCCAGGGCTTCGTGGGACCCGCGTGACACGTTTCATGGCTGCTCCTAGTTTCTTTCCCGCACCCAGATCTCTTAGAGAGAAATTGCACCTGCGATGCCTTTCATGTGTATTATAATTGGGTTGAACTCAGGAGCGCGGGAAGGTGTTTCCATGGCGGCTTTATGGACACGGATAATTGCAAACATCCCTGGGAGATGCAACTGTAGCAGGAAGGAAGAGGGATGCACGGAAATGACACTGGGAGCGCGGGTTTGCTGATGGGCAGGGGTCTGGCCTGTGTTAGGAGACAAAGCAGGTTACAGTTATCGTTTAGTGTAATTTATTAAGAGAATCCACTCCCACTGAGCTTATTGATATAGAGCTGCCAAGTTTCAGCAAAAGGTCAGGGAAAATATCCGGGCATGGTTGGTGTGGCTATCGGATACCAGGGACCCAGCAGGAGGCAGAGAAAATGAGCATCACCATACCTCCTGGTCTCTGGCAGCACCTGTATGGTGCCCAGGGATCGGGATACTCACTTCCTTATAGGTTGGATTATTTTATCCTGCAGGGAGGCTTGATCCCGTGAAGGATTATCTCCCTGGGCATGTGGGACCTTAGAAATCTATGGAGGAGGTGTAACAAAATCTCAGGGATCTGGGAATGAGACAGGTGATCTGTGCTCCTGATTTTGAAGGTCCTGATGGAACACATTTACTCCAGGGATAAAAGCCAAGATTCTCCAGTTTGCCCCCCAACGCTGGTATCCATGCTGAGCCCAGTTATGAGATAAGATATTTACCATGTTGGGTAATCCATTGTTGAACTGGGGGAAACTTGACAGGTCCTGGGAATGGACATGGGTGACTGGGAAGGCTAGAGATAGAGAGGAAGCCCAGAAATCCAAAAGGCTATCCCAACTCCCTATACAGGGTCCAGTCAGAATAACGTGGAGGCAAATATGGTATGATCTCATTGCTTCAAAGACCCTGCCTAAACATATAGATTGGGTTGGCCTATAGGAAGCCTTAAAACTGGAGCAACACTTTAGACCTGTCTCATTGGCTCCTATCATCCCTGGTGGGATGGGACCCCCGTCATCCTGGACATAAGATGCGGGCCAAGACTGCCTTCAGGGAAGGGCATTGGAGGTGACCAGAGGTCCCTTGTTGAGCTCACTATTCACTGGTCCTCCATAAATACATAAAATGCCGACAGCTCTGGTGGATCCTGAGGTCAAGTGAACTTTAATATTTAGTAACCCTCAGAGGTTTCCTGCCCCCTTCAGTGCCATGGATAGTTCTGCAGGACAGAGTCAGAAAGGCTCTCTTGGACATCCCCCTCCCCCCTGCCCCCCCATGATATCTTTGTTTGACATAGATGAGATTATGAGGTTTTTATCTTTCCAATACCAGAGAACATATTGGGCATTGATTTCCTACAAGATCAAACTGCAAATCTCTGATACCTTCAGGTTAGAGTAATCAAACCCATGCTGAGGGGAAGTGCCAACTGGCAACCAATAAGCCCACCATCCCCACATAGAATGGTATATATCAAACAATATAAATTGCTTGGGTGCACTGGGAAACCATCTGAGAACTACACTGGGTAAATATTTTACACCTTGCCCATGGGAGTTTCAATAGCCCAGTATGACCAGTAAAAAAGCCCCAGATGGCACCAAATAAGGTAGCTTATTTTAGTGTCCTAAATAAGGACACTAAATAAGGTA
>RCUC01122129.1:0-11007 GCA_003697995.1 Taxidea taxus jeffersonii | reverse complement strand
GTAAAATCCTTAGGAAAGTGCCTATTACATACTTAGAGATCAGTGAATGCTAACTATTATTCTCACCACTGCTACCTTCCAACATTGTTGGGAGGATTAAGAGGGATTAAGAATGAAACTGTGCCCCATAGAAGAGGCAGAGATGTCTGGGGCTTACCATTATCAAAGTTGGTTCTAAATATCCATGGGACTGGTCATTTTTCAAAAAAGCCAAACACGAGCTCCATCCTTGAGACCCAAGAACAGATTAGGACTGCGAATGGCTTTGAGGTCAGGCATATTCAAGATTGAGTCCTATTTCATCTCTTTAAGCATCCTGTGATGCTGGGGAAGTCACTTAACTTTCCCAAGCTTCAGTCTCTCATTTGTCAAAAGAATAGATGTTACTCTGTCAACATCTCAAAGTTGCTGAGGATCCTGCAGCTACAAGGCAGGATGTGTAAAATTCCTTTGCAACCTAAGACCAGTGAAGGATGATAGGATTTATTTCAGGGACTTGGGAGTCTCCTAATGGGATGATAAGGAAACTCCAACCACCTCAAGGAACCAATGTGAAAACTAAGTGGAATTCTTAGCAAAGAAGCCTGAAATGTGAGCTGCTTTCCTTCTGCTCTCTGGGAGGAAATAGCCTATGCTGCTTTACTCAGACTAAGCCTCAGTGGCAGGACTTCTAAAGCATCAGTTTCTAAGGTATAACCTACTCTAGACCCGCTATTCCTATCTCTCAAGAGGCCCTATTGGAGAACAGATAAGTATCAGAGAGAAGTGGCCTTCCCTCAGCCTTCTGCTCTCTGGAGCTTCTTACTTGCTTTTGGATATTCTGCTTCCATCCAGTGATTCATTCCCCATCTTTTCCCCAGTTTCTAGACCAGAGATTTGCATTAGACAATGGTCTTTGGGTACATAGCAGGTACTCAAAAAATGTTAGCTGAATAAATAGTACATTGCTAACTCCCTCTAGCCTCCATTTATTAGATCATTAGACATGGTGAGATCTGTATAGGCAGGAGCTCTAATTATCTTTATATCTCTAGTGGCATACTGAGTGTTGTGCTTTATCCATGAAAGTTAAACTGTTATTCTGTAAGTGTTTTTTCTATTCTGAACATCTTGCTTTTCCTCCTCAAAACATGGGATCTGGTTTCTTGTATTTGTCCAACCCTTTCTAATATCCCCTTTGACAAATCTTCTCCACTCACATTGACCTCTTTGCTGTTCCTTAAACATCTTGTTCCCATTCAAGACTTTTGTTCTTGTTGTTCCCTCTGCCTGGAACACTGCCCTTCCCCAATATTTAAATGTCTTATTCTTTCAATCAATTTACATCTATGCTCAGATTTCACCTCCTCAAAGAGGCCTCCCTTGATCATCTTTCCTAAAAGAGTGTTCATTTTCATTATCTTCTCTCTTGCCTGGAATTATACAACACATTCATTTGTATAGTTGTTTATTGTTGATCTCCCCCCATCGAAATGGAAGTTCCAGGAAGATAGGCTTTCTTGTACTTTCTTGGCTTTCTTGTACATGACTCTATCTGGAGCTCCTATAACAATGCCAGGCTGTGGTAGGCACCACAATAAATATTTATAGACTGAATGGAGAATGAACATATTATCCCATAAAATACTGGTCAAAACGAATCAGAACACTCACCCAGCTCCAGACTATTAATCTCAGGCCTTGCCTCTCTCTCATTTCCCTATGGCCAATTCTGACTCAGAGCTTCCCACATTCCTGGGTGACAGACATGGGTGAAATCAGCTGGGCGTTGTGTGTGTGTCGGGGGGCGGGGGGGGGGACCCATGACTGCTGCCTTTTACTTGCCCAGGAAAATACTGGAAAAAGGACCACCAATTTTCAAGAACATTTTCAAACAGTGCTTTATATGGCTATGGGCTCCCAGGAACCCTCCTCCTACCCATCTTGAGTTTATTATCCTGTGTGTTTATCAAAAAGAACACCTCTCTACCTAATGTTGCTAGCTAGAAAGAATTGCCAAATGGGGACAGCTGGAAAAAGATATACCAGCTTTGGATTCCAAGATATGGCAAAATGAAGATGTCACTAATAGCCAGTGAAAAGTTGGCTCATTCTTCCCCCTCTCTATTCACTTCCCCTGGGCCCCATTTTCTGCCTCAGCACCTGCTTTGCCTCATGCCGAGTAGCAGGAATTTGCTTTTCAGCACCACGGACAGCAATCGGTTGGCAGCAGGAAAGGCAGAGGCAGCCAGAACTTGGGGCATCTATGCAGCCAAACAAATATTTATTGAGCACTTCCTGGGGCCAGGCACACTGGAGAACACAAAGATTTACGTGGTCTTGACCTTCAAATAACTTAATCCCTTCAAGTCATCAACATTCCTAGACTCATACTGCTGGTGCAAGGCTCTGAGCCTCCAGATACTTGAAAAGTTGGAGAATCAAAGGGAAAATATTTTATTTTTCAATGATTGTTGAATTTCTGCCTGTGTGTTGGCATATATCATCTAATTTTCTCACTAGACTGCCACCCTCAAGGAGAACAGGTAATGAACCATCCTATGTGCTCTTATATTCCAAATACTCAGCACAGTACCTCACAGTACTGTGAGGCACACAGTAGACTCAGCAGTTTTGAACAGATGTGTGGACTAAAGGAACTCTTACAAAACCCCATTTTATACCTTGTCTTTTTACCTTAGTTTACAGATGAGAAATCTGAGGCTCAAAGAACTGTCTTCTCATAACAGCTGTTAAGTGGCAGAGCTTGGATTAGAAACCAGGACCTTCTGATTTCAGGCTATGATGCCAATCGGAGACACTTACTATGTGCTGGGCACTCTTAGAACCTAGAAAATGTACTAGCCATGGAAAGACTAGTTCTAACCTCAACATGACTTTAAATAAATCACCTTAGATTATCATGTTTTTATTTCTGGCAACAGTTTCCTCATATGTAAAATGAGGAGAGGAGGTTGGTATGGCTAAAGGCTCCCCTCCCCCCGGAACCTGGTTTATAAGTCCCCCCACTCCCAGCCATATCCATTCCCCCAGTCGAATCATGCATCCATTGCAGTTGAGCAAGTGGACCAGCAGGGGGCGGGATAAAATGAATTTAAAACCTCTTCCCCCAGCCTCTGCAGGGTGTCAAATGAGAAGTATATTGATATCCCAACAGACCTTGGGCTCCCTTTTCATCTTCCTGCTATAACCAGAACGTGTGCGCAAGAAGTGCGGGCTCTTTTCTTTTTAGAGTGCAACAAATGAACTTCAACCCCTCTTGAGAAGTGAGTAAAGAGGGAGCCCCAGGACACAGAGACAGTGGAGTGAGGTTGTGGTGACTTATCGCCCAGGAACACACTGGTTGAGTAACTTTGGACAAAGCCCTGAGCAAAGATAACTGTTTAAATGGCTGCAGCAGCGGAAAAATCAGTTTGGTTGATTGATGTCCTGGGTTTCTAGTTAGCGGGTGGCTTCCAGCCATGGCTCTGCCTCAGCTCCCAGAATTACTCCAATAAGTGATTTGCTCATCCCTAACTCTTCCTGGAGGCAAAGGAGGGGGCTGAATCAGCTATCTCCAAGGCTGATTGGGATTTCATGGGGGCCAGTGGGTATTTGCACTGGGGACAGTGTGGGGAGAGGAGGAGCAGATCCGTCAGGCTTGGCAGAAATGTCTGGCTCCTGCCTGGGAGTGCAGAAGAGAAAATAAAATCAGGAAAGAACTGATTGCACAGTGAATGTCTTTCAATTATTTGAAAAGGATGTGAATCAAATGTTTCATAAAGGCCACTTCTCTAACCATATCTTAGTCATTGAAATGCAGATTGGCCAAAGAGGGTCTCCAGGTTGAAGAACAGTAATAGGAGTCTTGGGAGAGTTTGTCAAGGAGCCTGACTTAGTCAGAGTCATCTAGAGTAATTGGAAGAGAGCAACCTCTACACTTAGCCAGACCTCAGTTCAGATCTTGGCTCTGCCACTGACTACCTGTGGGACCTGGATCAAGTTGCCTCACCTTTTTGAAACTCAGTTTCCTCATCTGTAAAATGGGATTGTAACAATAGTACTTACTCTTTCAGCTGTCTCCTTCTGCAGAAGAAGCACATTAATGCTTTGTGGCATAACAAAAATACAATTTTATTACTCTTACAGATTCTTAGGTCAGGAGTTCAGACAGAACATAAGACTTATGGCTTGTCTTTGCTGCATGAAGTCTGGGGCCTCAAATGGGAGAACCCAAATGATGGGGGTTGGAATAGCCTGGAGGTTTTTTTCACTCATATAGTCCTAGGCTGGGGTGACTAAAAGCTGAGTTCATCTGGAATGATGACTAGTGGCCTCTCTAACATGGTATCCTCAGGGTGGTGGCTCAGGACCCAAAGAGCTAGAGTTCCAGGTAACCGGCTGAAATTGCATGACCTTCTATGACTTAGCAACTTCTTGGAAATGACACAGTATCCCTTCCTTTGCATTCTTTTTGTCAAAGCCATCAGAAATGCACCCAGATTAAGGGGATGGGACACAGATCCTACCTCAAAATGAGAAGAGAGTCAATTTGTAATCAAGTTTAAAACCACCACACCTACCAAGCATGGGCATTGTAACAATTAAATACATGCCAAATACTTGACACAGGTTACTCCTGTTTTCTCAGAGGATTGACTAGTTCATTGTGAGAGCTCTTCATTATTCTTAAGTAAAAACTGTAAATCCCAGCCATAGTATACAAGAATCTGTATGGTCTGAACATAATTTATTCTCCAGCCCAATATTGCCCATTTCTCCTCTCAAATTCCTTGCCAGTTGCCTTTCTTCAACAACTAAAAGGCATCCTTCACCCTCCTATTTCCTAAGCCCCTTTGCTCTGTTGCTTCCTCTGCCTGGAACACTCTTTGCTCACCTCAGTGCCTAGGAAAAAATGCATATATCTTAGGTCACTGCTGCAGGGACACCGTCTCTGATTCTTGAGACCTAAATGAGGTCATCTCTTTATATGCTCTTAAAGTACGCAATGCTTTCCTTCATAGCACTAATCACAATCACAAGGTAATTATTTAATTAATAGTCTTTTCTTGGGTGCCTGAGTGGCTCAGTCGGTTGAGCATCTGACTCTGCATTTCAGCTCAGGTCATGATCTCAGGGTCATGGGATGGAGCCCCCATGTTGGGCTCTGCATTCAGCACACAGTCTTCTTATCCCTCTCCTCTGCTCCTCCCTGCTGCTCTCTCTCAAATAAATAAATTAAATAAATAGTTTTTAAAAAGCCATTTCTTTCCCCATGCTCAAACTGACCACCATCATATTAGCTTAATGGACAGGGACTCTGTGTCTCTTGTGTCCTCAGCATCTAACAGAGAGACTGACTGACATAAAGACTCAGTAAATATTTGCTGAATAAATGAGCAAATGGGTGGTTGGACCTTCAAGGCTTTAGATGTGGGCTTGAATCACACTTACTACAGTGATTAGTTATGCTAATCAGAAGATCTGATTGGCTTTGTTGTCATCATGGGGCTTAGTGGTCTTCAGGGAAGAAGTTTCCAGTATGAAGATGATAAAATTTTGAGTGCTGGTCTCTTGGAGAGGCCTTAAAGATTTCCACCTCTGATGTTACACCTATCACCTTCTGGGACAGCATTGGAGAATTCTGAGCATTTCCAGCTGGATTTTATAAGGTGCAGTAAGAATGTTGCAGCAATAACTCATTTGAGCTCAGCTTCTTTTCAGCCAAATGGTGCCAACAACACCATAAGTATTTAACGAATAATTAAACCAAGAATTGTATACATAACACACACTGTGCAGTAGACACTGTGTCAGGAAATAAGAATACGGTGATAAAGAAGCCAGCCAGACGTGGTCCCTATTCTCATGGGTCTTAAGGTCAAACAGGTAAGAAATACCCCAAAATGGGACAAGAAAAGAACAAGTTCTGTGTAAGAGAGGAGGTCCAGTGGCCAGTGAGAGAACAGGGTGGGGCCCAGTTCTGCCTGTGGTGGGAATAGTTAGGGGAAGCTTTCTTGGGGAGGTGACATCCAAACAAAGAACTGAAGGGAAGGAGGAGGTGACACAAAGAAATTCCAAGAATGGGAATGGCAGGTAACACAAGGGAATAAAAGAGAAAAAATAACATGCATTCTTCAAGGAGGTGGAAGACATGAGTGTAAGAAAGGGAAGCACAGATGAGGCTAAAGAGCAGGCAGAAGCCTCCAGATTAAGGACAAATTCTAGACCATGCCAGGGAGCCTGTACTTCTTCCTGAAGGCAGTGGAAAGTCATTGAAGGGTGTTAAGCATGGGCCTGATAAGGCTTCAGTGTGGAGAGCAGATTATAAGGGAAGACACTGAGTACAGGAAACCAGTTGGAGAATGATCATTGTCTCAGCAGGAGGTAATGGTGGCTTCTGCTTGGGTGTGATGATGGATTGAGGAAAAATTAACACGTTCCAGGGAACCTGGCAGGAATAATGGTGATTCACAAGAAAGGAAGAGTGGAGGAGAGGGATAAGTCTATGAGACATCCAGAGTTCTGTCCTGAGTCCCTGAATGCAAGGGGAGTCAGAATCTCAAAAGAAAAAGCATGTTTTCATAGAGGAGGATGAGAAGTTTAACTTTTGGTTTACTGCGTTTATGTTGCCAGTGAGCATGCTCACGGAAATTTAGTGCTGGTGCTGGCCCTGAGATGTCTTGGTCCTGGAATTCCCAAGGGATTTGGTTTTGTTTAAGGAGTGGATGGAGTTATGAAAAGAGGGTTCCATCTCAGCCAAAATCCCTCTTAAAATTCAAAGTTTGACTTAATCTTCTGAGTGCCCCAAATCCAACCATGTTTCCCACAGCTCAACTTGGGATACATATAATTTCCTGGGCATGTGTCTGGTCTATGGCGTAAAGAGAACGTGGTTAAAAAGTCAGAAACTGGGATGTCCTCATCAGACCTGGAAAGTAATGAGCTCTTTCTCAGTATTTGCATTTAAGTACAACATTCATAGAGATGTGATAAGAGACTCAAGTATTGGGTAAGTAATTAGATCAAGTGACCTTCAAGGACCCTTACTGTTTTATTCTTTACTTATAATTTTATATCTGCTACTAAAAAAAAAAGAACTAAGTATCTCATTGCCTCGATTTCTTCATTTGCAGAAGAGGGTATAGAATAACGATTTCAGAAAATCCTCTTAGTTTGGTTCACTACAACTATTTTGTCAACAGTATCCTTGATGGAAGATCCAAAGGGCTCTTCTCAGTCCTTATCTTGACTGATCCCCTATAAGTATTTTACACTGTTAATTTCTCTCTATTTCTTGACTTCCTCTCTTTCTGGGGCTTCTAAGACAAAGAACCCTCCTTTTCTCTCTCTGAGCACTCCTCTTGTGCTTTTTCATGGTCTCCTTTTCCCTCTACCTATCCCTTAAATGGGGCTCCCTCTTCACTCTCTCTTGACACACTCTCATTCACCACCATTTTTCCATACCATCTGGATGCTTATATGTCAGTCAGAATTCTTTTTTTTTTTAATATTTTATTTATTTATTTGACACACGGAGAGAGATCACAAGTAGGCAGAAAGAGAGGGGAAAGCAGGCTCCCTGCTGAGCAGAGAGCCCGACATGGGACTCGATCCCAGGACCCTGAGATCATGACCCGAGCCAAAGGCAGAGGCTTAACCCTCTGAGCCACCCAGGCGCTCCCTGTCAGTCAGAATTCTTTATTCAAAAGGAATAGAAAGCCCAATCAAACATAATTTAGGAACTATGGCTCACATGATTAGAAATTCCAGAGACTGAGCACAGATTGACCAGGGGCTCAAACAGTATCCCTTGGACCCACTCATTCCCAGCACCCCTCAGCACTGCTTCCTCTCTTGCTCACGTTATTTGCAGATGATTCCTCCTTCAGGGAAGAAAGATGGCAGCAGCATCAGATTAACTTCAACTAGAAACAAAGTGTGTCTCCCGAGATGATAGGACAGAAGTATTGGACCTTATTCTCATTGGTTTGGTTACAGGTCTAACCCTGAGCCAATCCCTGTGGCCAGGAGGAACAGGAAATGATAATTAATTAAATCCACTCAAAGCCCACTTCTAGAGTTGAAAATGGGTTGGTCCCTTTCATGTAGCTAAGAGTTAGGGATGGGGTGCAAAGGCCAAGAGATGTTAAGTGTCAAAAACAACAGATGCCAGAATGCCTGGCTGGCTCAGTCATTAAGCATCTGCCTTCAGCTCAGGTCATGATCCCAGGGTCCTGGGATCGAATCCCACATTGGGCTCCCTTGCTCAGCAGTGTCTGCCACTCTCCCTGCTTGTACTCTCACACTCTCTCGCTCTGTCTCTTTCTCTGGCAAATAGATAAATAAAAAAATTTTTTTAAAAGATGCCAGCTGCAAATGGGAACTTCCAAATCTATCCTTCAACCCAAGACCTTTCTCCTAACTTCAGACCCATGTGACAAATTGCCTTCTGATGGGGCACATGGGTGGCTCAGTCAGTTAAGTGTCTGACTCTTGATTTTGGCTCCGGTCATGATCTCAGGGTCCTGAGATAGAGCCCTGCATCAGGCTCCATGCTCAGCGGGGGGTCAGCTTGGGAATTCTCTCTCCCTTTCTCCCTTTGCCCCTCCCCCTACTCATGTATGCACTCTCTCTCTCTCTCAAATAAATAAATAAAAATACTTTTTTTTTTTTTAATTGCCTTCTGGGGATGCCTGGGTGGCTCAGTTGGTTAGGTAGCTGCCTTCGGCTCAGGTCATGATCCCAGCGTCCTGGGATCGAGTCCCACATCGGGCTCCTTGCCTGGCGGGGAGCCTGCTTCTCCCTCTGCCTCTGCCTGCCACTCTGTCTGCCTGTGCTCACTCGCTCTCTCTCTCTCTCTAACAAATAAATAAATAAAATCTTTAAAAAAAATTGCCTTCTGATGTCTCCACTTGAATGATCCACAAGTATCCTAAACTCTGTATTTTCCAAACAAAACTCATTTCCATGAGAGCTGCTTTTCCATTTAAATTCACCCTGGTAATGGATGACATCACCTTACACCCAGTTCCTGATCCAGAAACTTCAGTGTCATATTTAATCCTTTCTTTTTTCCTATCCTCAGATTAAATCAATTTTAATCTCTTTAACCACATCCTCTTGAGTCCAGTAAACTGTTTAAAGTCAAGATATATGTATCTTGTATTCCCTACATCAAACATATATACTGTAATACAGCAACCACTTAAAACTACATACAAAGAGATATGGTAAATAGAAGAGAAAAATTCAAATAGAATACTAAAAAAAAATTCAAAAACTCCAAAAGAAGTCAAGAAAAGGAAAACAAAGCAAAAAAACCCAGAAGTCAAAAATGAAAAAAATAAAATAAAATAGGAGACCTAAAGTCAAACATCCCAATAATTACAGTAAATGAAAATAACATAAACACACCAAGTAAAGACAAAGATGATCAGATTTGAAGTTTAAAAAAGACTTAATTATAAGCGGCATACAAGAATCCCACCTTAAATTCATGACATAGGTAGGTTAGAATTAAAAGGATGAAAAATAATATACTATGTGAATACCAAGAAGAAGAAAACTGGGGTGGCCCTATTAATATTAAAGCACACCTCAGAGAAGAGAAAACTACCACTGAATAAGGATACAAGGATCAATCCACAAAAAAGATAAAACCATCTTTTTTTAAGAGAGAGAGGGAGAAAAAAAGGGAGAGAGAGAGCATGCATGAGCAGGGGGGGAAAGGCAGAAGGAGAGGGAGAGAGAGAATTCCCAAGCAGTCTCCCCACGGAGCATGGAGACCAATGACGATGTGGGGCTCAATCTCATGACACTGACATCACAACATGAGCCAAAATCAGGAGTTGAACAATTAATCAACTGAGCCACCTAGGTACCCTAAGACACAATATTCTTAAATGCATGTATCTAACAACAGAGTTTCAAAATAAGTAAAAACTACTGAGCTAGAAGGAGAAATGAATGCATCCATAATTATGTTTGGAGATGTGAATATTACTCTCTTAGTAACTGACAGGACAAGCACAGAGAGAGTCAGCAAGGATAGAGAAGAACCAACTCCCCACCAAGGAACTGGATCAAACCTACTTTTGCAGAATACTTCATCCAAGAAGAGCAGAATTCACATTCTTTTCAAATGCCAAGGAACAGTCCCCAAAATAGACCATATTCTGGGTCACAAAATAAATTTGAAAAATTGAAAACTTCTAAAAGATATCCCTGAAGATAACGGACTTAAATTAGAAATTCACAACAAAAAGTGATCTGGAAAATCCCACAAATACTTAGAAAATTAAAAAACAAAACAGATTTGTAAATAATCCATGCATCAAAGAGGAAGTATCAAGGGATATTAGAACAGTTTGAAATGAAGGAAAATGAAAACACATCTCCACGTGTGTGGGAGAAAGTTAAAGCAGTGTGTAGGGAGAAATTCATTAAATGCATGTATGTGGAAGTTCATTAAATGCATGTATGTGGAAAGTTCATTAAATGCATGTATGTGGAAAGGTATCCTATAGGTGTCAAATACACAATCTAAGATTCTACCTTATGAATCTTATGAGGGGGAAAAAAGGAATAAAATAAACCAGAAACAATCAGAAGGAAAGAAATACTAAAGATAGATATAATAAAAGTCAGAAATCAATGAATAGTAAATTGATCAGACCAAAAACTGCTTCTGTGAAAATATCAATAAAATTGATAAATCTCTAGCGAGACTAACAAAGAAAAGAAAAGACATGCGTTACCAATATCCAGAGTGAAATAAAGACTGTTACTACAGACCCCACAGACATAAGTGGATAATGAAGAAAAAATACTATGAACTTTACACACTTAAATTTGACAACTTAGTTGAAATGAACTGATTTCTCAAAAGCAACAAACTACCAAATCTCACCCATGAAGAAATAGATGACCTTAATATTCCCACATCTAAGAAATCAAATAAGTAGTTTAATATATTCTGAACAATATAACTCCAGGACCATATGGTTTCATCAAAATATTAGCAAA
>RCUC01122128.1:0-22746 GCA_003697995.1 Taxidea taxus jeffersonii | reverse complement strand
CCAAGCCCAGTGCTTTCTGCATGTTGACTCTGCTGGCTCATGAGGATTCAACAGACAAGCGCACCCGAAGGAAACGGGGCGCCTCTGTTTGTGCAAACAGACTGTCCTCCCTCTTCCTGTACCATGAGTTTCTGTTTTTCTTTAAGGCGTCTCTGTTGGTCTCCAGGGCCACCAGTTCGTTTTAGAACTCTTCATGCATTCACATGGATTTTTAGCAGCCATATATTAAAACGAGACGTGCCGCAAAACAGCACTGCAATGCAAATCAAGTAAGCGAGGTCTACACAAGTACCCCGGAAGAGCACGGTGTTCTGGCAGATCGCATTTCCAAGGGCCATTTTTCTTTGCTGTGATCAAAATGCCTCTTCATTATAATAGTGGAGAATATGAGATCAGAGATTTTGAAAAGGTGGCACTTCACAGATAAGATGATTGAGTGGGAGCATCACAGTACTCTTAAGCTATTTCTAGTAATGATATTTCATACCCATTACATTTTTCAAATCTTATTTTCTCCTTTTGATAAGTTACGGCTAATCTCTCCATTGACAAGTCGTTACCTCGGGATTTACCATTTTTGTCCTAAGAGTTATAACCCCAACTACCTAACCTAGGAAAAGCATTAATTGATGGGATCTGAAGTGTTAAGAACTTGGGTGAAAACCTCCTGGTAAATCTATATAAAAAGGAATTAAAAAAAAAAAACTTCAAGGACACATGAATTTATTTTTCCTACGTAGAAATCTACCATTCGTCAACATCAAGAAATCCAACTGTTCTTTCTTCCTGGAGCATTAGGTTCAAGTATTTTATTCAGGGCTTCTTTCCAAAATGTCTACCTCGATATCCCAGTAGTGTGATTGGCTGGGTAAAAACTAATGATAATTGCTTCCCAAATAGAGTAAACTTTTTGTGATCCTCAGTAGTTTGAGAACACTGTGTACTGGTTCACCAAATGTCGCAACAATCTGAGGTGGGATGCTACAGAGCACACAAGGTTTTAAGCTTTTCCACACCCCCTCTAAAGGGAAGACTACTGTAACTCTGTTAAGTACTATAACTCTGTTAAATATTTTCCCTAATTTAAGACGCATGTAGGGTCCCATAGTTTAGAAGATAGCACATCAAAGTGACCATATATTGTTGTGATTGTGATTAACAAAATACAAAAAATTGACAAAATTGACCCAAAAAAATTCATTATTTAAATGCCCATACCCAACAATCCATTGTTCTTCCTTTTCTAAATAGACCATGAAGAACTACTGAAATAGATGTCCCATGGAAGTCAATGATGGACACACAATATATACAATTTAGATTCAAACCCAAGAAAAAAATTGAATTAGCATCTGAAAGTTACCTCTGGCCCAAACTCTAAAATCAATACTCATGCTGGGAAAAAATAGCACTATTAAAGAGATGAGTGTCAAATAGTGTGACGTTTCTAATTAGCATATCCTTAAATCAATGGAGCTTTATTCTTTCTTAGGACATTCCACAATATGAGGGGGCACAGCGCGTTGCCAGTGAAACAGTTCTACTGGACAATTTCTAATGACCAGGAGAGAATCACGGAGGGAAACCATGTAAATTATTTGTACACATACACACACACTACATACTGAGCTACACAGCCAGAGTGCTTCTTCTCCAGTTAAGCATGTCCCTTCTCTTCTCTTACACCAGCCACTTGCAAATTCTATTTGTTATATTAATTGTTTAGTATGCCTCTTTTTTAAAAATAATCTCTCTCAGCTACAGCTAAGCTTGAGAGTGTCTTGGTGTCGTTTATAGTGCCAGACCATCCCGGGTCCAAACCACAGTTTCTCCATTCACTGGCTTGCTTACTCTCTCAATGCCTCGAGATTTCCACACTAAAATTGGAGCAATAATGGTACCTACCTCACAGGTGACCTTTTGACTTCCTGATTCTGTGAGAACATATCATTTCTTCCCCCATAGACTGCACAGGTGAAAGGCCACAGAGAATAAAACTTGGAGAGGATGGGAAGTCTGGCAGTCCAAAGGGCCAATCACAGAGAGTGGCTCCATTGTTTTCAGGGACCTTGCAGCTGAAGTCTCGACAGAATAACAAATGACCCTCTGAAGGCCCTCTGACTAGTCAAAACAGCAAATGTTAACTTGTGATAGCCAGTTCAAGAAATGCATACTCACAACTGAGAGTAAATGCCAGCCTGGCCTCTGCCCCAGTTACTTACCATGAATTACAAATCGATGAGATGTGAATTAATGAGGATCACTGGACTCAGAAAAGACTTTGCATTCCTATAGATAGTAACATTTCATCATTATAATTTCTGCCCAAAGTGGACATGAATATAGATTATTCTTGGGTCTTCTAAGGCAATGGCTCAGTGAGGACAAGGCCAACAGTCTGCATTTGAAAATGGTATTTCTATGTTCCCAGTTCTCCTCCTAGGTTTCTCATGAGAACTCTAAGGTATTTGGTGGTGGCCCAATTTGGAGAATGTAGTTTTGTGCTTATAACTGAACTCAACTGGATAATATTGACTTATATAATAATTCCTTAGAGATACTTCTGCTCTAAACTGTGGATATACTTCAACAAAATGGATAGCCAGTTCACCCTTAAAGATATAGGGGTTAAGGGCACTGACCCCAGACCCCATGCAGTTAAAAATCCATGTATAGGCACCTGGGTGGCTTAATCATTAAGCATCTGCCTCCAGCTCAGGTCATGATCTCAGGGTCCTGGGATTGAACCCCACATCGGGCTCCCCGCCCAGCCAGCAGGAAGCCTACTTCTCCCTCTCCAGCTCCCCCTGCTTGTGTTCCCTCTCTCACTGTGTCTCTCTCTGTCAAAAAAATAAATAAAATCTTTTTTAAAAAATCCATGTATAATTTTGACTCCCCAAAACTTAACTACTGAGAGCCTGCTGTTGAACAGAAGCTTACCAATAACATAGGTGATTAATATGTGTTAAAAAAATACATATTTTTGTATGTTACATGTAATATATACTATATTGTTATAAAGTAAGCTAGAAAAAAGAAAATGTTAAGGAAATCATAAGAAGAAAAAGAAAATACATTTGCAGTACTCTATTGTAAAAAATCCACATATAAGTGGACCTACATAGTTCAAATCTTTGTTGTTCAATAGTTAAACGTAAATAGTACTTTCTGTATAACCAACTCCATTGTTCTTTATTGACTAAGAAGGATAAAGATATTGTAGCAGTTGGCTTTCTGTAAGTTATGCTTCAGTAACAAACAACCATAAGGGCTTAAGACACACAGGCTTATTTTTCATTCACATTACATGTGAGCTACAGCTCTGTTCACATCGTGTTTACTCCAGGATGCAGATTGAAGGAGCAAGCAGTCCTATGTAGGACTTGCCATTCTCATGGCAGAGAGAAAAAAGAAAATGGCAGGACACCTCACCACTGTAGCTCATAATTTATTCGTCATAGCAAGCCATATGGCAGTGATTGCCATATGTAATTGCCTCATAGGATGTGGAATAAACAATTGAGAACAGAATAATACAATCTACCACAGATAACCAAGTGGTTTTGAAAACCAGGAGACTGAGTTAAAAACTTTTGTGAGTTAAGGGTTAAAATGGACAGCAGTCATTAGTGTTGTGCATCAAATATGTCCAGCTTTCATCCTCTTAGACACATTTGGATCCACATTTCCCTGTTCCTGTTGAACATGCGGTGCACATTCTTCCAGACGTATACATAAAAGCCCCGCATATCACTCTGGTGGAAAATTCACAAACCAATGTGTAATGTTCCCTTCCACTTTTATGGCACTCAAAGTGCACATCACAGTGGAGCTCTTGTCATCCTGGACTGTTGACTGGCTTTGAAAAGTAGACCCCTATCAAGTCACTTGGATCATGTAGCATGACTGAGAAATAACCTCATGTTATTGGTTAATACTGGGTTAAGCCACCGAAATTTGGGTTATTACCATGATGGAATCTAGCCTATCTTCTTTGACACAAAATATCACACTAATATTTTGACAATTTGGCTGTTGTACGTTGCTAATAGCTCTAGGTTAGCCATGAATTGAATCTATAGTTAGTTACTTTGCAGAACTTCCCCTCCCCACTTTAAGTTCTCCCTTCACGGGCTATGCCTTTCAGATCAGACAGGTTGACTTCAAAATCTGTCTCCACTCCTGACTATCAGTGAAATTGGTACATCATATCCCTTAATTTCACCAAACGTTCTTTTCCATTCTGTAAAGTGAGAATGATACTTATATCTACAAGAAAATCCCATGAGATAATATATATAAGTCACTTATCACGGGACCTAGTACCTAGTTAAGTGCTCAGTAAATTTAGAGAGTGAATCTCTAATTCTGTGAATCATGCTCTTCTCATCCATCATTCTTATAGTGTCTATCAGATACCAAACACTTCAGAACATGCTTTACACAAAGATTATTTTCAATCCTCAAAACAATTTGGGAAGGTAGATATAATCCTCATTTAACAAATGAGGAGCTCTTGAGTGGGAAGTTAGAGAATAACTTTTCCAAGATCACCCAGCCAGTGAAGTGATAAAGCCAGGATTCAGTGTCAGAGCTGCCCACCTCCCCATTCTGTCTGCCCCCACATCTCTCTGGAGGTGGCCTGGTACACACAGTCACATTTAAAGGGGTGGTTACTGATTCAAGTTCATCAGTGCACTGGCAAGTATGGCTCAATGATATACTCTCTTCTGATTAGTGGCCTTGGCTTGCCCATTGGGCTCACCTCACCTGACCATAAAAAGCAGGGGCAATCTGCTCTTGACTAACATTTGGCACTATATCTCCTGAAAAGACACCCACTGGCTCATACTCCAGATTCCGCCCAATTCAGCGCCAGTTGATGCTCTGGGCCAACCCCAACCAAAACAACCTAATGCCATGCCAAGTATAACCCAAAATGCAATCAAGCAGCCCGCTTACAAACCCTTAGGGAAGAAAAAAATGAAGTCTAATACTGAAAGGGAAGAATCAATTTTGACTTTGAATTCCCTGCCAGAAATTACAACAATAAAAAGGTTTGGACTTTGACTAGCCTAATTAAACCTTGTTGGGGCTTCTATTTCATTGCAAAATGTCCAACAAGACTCTTTTTGGGGTTTGATGATGATGACAACTTTTCCCTAGTCATTGAGATCACCCTTAGGAAATTTTAATTAAACTTTTGCTAAGTAAATACATTTCCATTTACACTTTCTCAAGCATACTTTATATAGGGTGAATATTAATAGGAATCTGTGAAAGCCAATAGTTGAGGAGGGGCTGATAGGGGATGACATTAGAGGAAAACCCACAATGCGAGCACTGAGGAGACAAAGTTAAAGGCTGAGTCTAAAAAGAATCAATGCCTTGTTCACAATGGCCCCAAATTAAGTATGTTTAGTACAACATGGAGAGCTAAAGTAGCAGTAAATATTAGTACTTTATTTGTTTCAGATACTTGGTTTTCTATAGTGTCTGTTTCTCCAAAGTTGAAAAGGTTGTTAAACTTTAGGGGAACAAAAATGGTGCTGGTCCATAATTCTTGCAGAAGCTTTTAAGATTCCACAAGGTCCAATAAGGGGTAAGAAAGATTTCCAAACAACTCCCTGAGACTTTCCACCATGATTTCTTTGTGTTCACCCAGAGGGACCTCAGCATGTTTAGTCTTGCCTAATGACCCTGTGTCAGCCCCCAAAGCTAGAGGAAGAAAGAGATCACATTCATTAAGCCAATGGCAGATGACTGTGTTTAGAGGCAGGCAACTTGATTGGCCATGGACAAACCAGGCCAAGAACAAGGAAGGGCAGGGACGTTTCCAGTACAACTTTGCAGCCTCCACTGCTGTGGGGATCTGGCACAGAGTTGTACCCTGTGTTTGGTGGATGAATTAGCAAAAGATCCCCTGTAATTGGAAATGCCCTTCCTGACATTGAAGAGGCTTGCTGAGGGCAGCATGAGCTCCCATGTCAGCAAAGCAAGGTGTCTTCTGTTGCCACAATGAAGGATAAAATGACACAGTGACATTTCTTTCCTTGAGTTCAGTCTAATACATGCTCAACTTGGTAGAAGGGGGCATCTCATGAGTAATGAGCATTCATTATCAGAAGGCAATGGCCCAGTGGACAGGAGACAGGAAGGGTACTCGATAAAAATGTGCAGTTTCCTTCACAGCATCTCACATGTCCTGCCCTAGAGTCTCTTCTTAGGATGAAACAAAATTCACAGATGGATCCAAGGAGTATGCATTTAAATTTAAATGGTTAGTCTGTTCATGTTCCCATCTATAAAAATCTACTTTCTCCTCTCTTTGATCTAATGCCACTTCTCCTTGATAACAACCTGGCTTCAAACTTAGTTGAGAAAATGGAAGCAATCAGGATGGACCACTGGTCCTCCCTTACACAGCCATATCTACCACCCTGCCTGGGCCATTAACCCCTATCTACCTTCCCTCCTATTCTTGGAGAGCCCTGCTCAACCCAGGGCCAACTCTGATCCCACCCCTTCAGTCTACAAGACTTTCAGACTGCACCATCTTTCTCTTTCTTCTATCAATAATTTTTTCTTAATAGTCTATTTCCATCAACATAAAAATATTCCCTGATCTCTGCTGTCTTCAAAAACAAACAAAAACAAAACTGTACATCTTTTGGCACCATGCTCCTCTCCACTACTGTCCCATTCCTTGACTCTCCTGCCCACATTACTTCCAGAAGGAATTATCTGACATCCCCACTGCCATATTTTAACTTCTCATCCCAAATGGGCTTGTATTCCTAGCACACCACTGACACTCCCTGACAGTGTCCATCCTGTTAGCTGCAAAGGCCTCCCCCTCTATTCCTGTTCTACTTGGCCTCTCCACATAATTACCACTGCCTCTTTCCCCAACCTTTCTCCCCTGGTGTTTATCACTTCTTCTGCTTTCCCTCCTTCTTTGGTGAAAGCTCCTTTCTACTGTCCTTTGTAACCTATTTCTTCTTGCCTCAGAGCCCATTCTTTCTGGAGTCCTATTGTCCACTTTCCCTCTGAGCCATTTCAGCCAGGCCCTTGACGTCAATTACCATCTTTTTTGCATGTGACATCAAATTTCTATCTCTGGCCCTAACCTCTCCCCTGAGTTCTGCACTCAGAAATCCAGCTGCATACTTGGCATCCCTATTTAGATGCCTAACAAGCTTGTATAACTAATGTGGACAAAGCAGAAACTAGAGATTCTAGAATGTGTTACAATTTCTTTCCCTCTTTTTCTTCTTCATGTTCATAAACGTCATTATCAGCCATTTACTGACTTAGACCAAAAACTGCAACAGCGTCCTTGATTCATCTCATTCTCTTACCATCCAGAAGTCCTACAGATACGATTTCTAAAATTTATCTACGTCTATGGCTACCATCCCTGATTAAGTTGTCGTATGTGAAGGGAACGACATTCAACAGAGTCTCCCTGCTTTACTTTGACCATCCAACAAAAGTCCATTTTGTCCATGGCATCTAGAGTGCTTTTAATAAATGTTAACCCACGCAAGTCATTCCCAAGGCACTTGGAAAAATCCAGATTCATTGCCATGGCCTACAAGGTCCTTCTGGCCTGTCTCTAGCCTGATTCTCTGCTTTTACCTCCAACCACTTTCCCAACTGACTCACCATGCTGCAACCACATGGGTTCTCTATTCTAAGCACAGAGAATCTTCCACACGGAGATTTTCTCCAACCACCTGATAGAAACCAGCTTCAGTCACTGTGTATACATTGTGCCGTGTGGAACGCCTCACCAGCTGACATCTGGTTATGTGTTTATTATCAATCAGAATGTAAGCTCCATGAGAGCAGCCCCTTATCTTGTTCTTTGCTATAGTCCCAGCACCTGGAATAATTCCTGGATTGTAGTAGACACTGTTTACCCAGTAGACACTACATATTTACCCAGTGTCTACACTGGGTAAATATGTAGCTGCCAAAACAAATGAGTGGAGGAATGAATAAGATATCCTACATGGTCACAAGCTAGATTGGTCCCTTAAGCACTAGAGAAAGTCCGGAATTATTTAAAATTGCAACAGAAAAAAAAAATCCACCTGGCCAGAGTTAGCCTAAAGCCTTTGCCTCCAGACATTGAGAATTACTCTGGGAAATAGCTACAACCACCCCTTCTCAGTCTTCTTCAAGGCTCCCTTCCATTATCTGCTACTGACAATTTCAGTGGCTCAGGGTGCCTGGTTGACTCAACAGTTAAGTGTCTGACTCTTGGTTTCACCTCAGGTCATGATTTCAGAGTCATGAGATCCAGCTCTGCATCAGGCTCTGCACTGGACGTGGAGCCCACTTGGGATTCTCTCTTCCTGTCCCTCTGCTCCTTCTGTCTCTTTTCCTCAAATAAATAAATCTTCGCAGAGGGAGAGAAAATTTCAGTGACTCCCCAGGGCTCTGTCTTAAGCTCTGATCACTTCCTTCTGCACATCTTCCCAAAGCAACCCATCCCTGACTCTTGGCCTCACCTCCTATCAGTGGACAGTGGTTCCCACAGGTACAGCCCCACACCTGTCTCCTGAGCTACAGGCCTAGACAGCTAGCTATGTCCTGGACACCATGCCTCCATCTGGGTGGCCCTCAGGTCTCTTAAATATAACTTGTCCTAAATTCATATTTTCTGTAGTCTACACTTTGATGAATAAAACCACTAGTTTCTCAGTTTCCCAGAACTGAAAACTTGCTGTCATTTTACACTACCTCTTCCCTTGGGCACTACAGTTTTCTCACTCCCAATCATTTCTCTGACCCCTGGACTGCTGCTAGCCCATCAGGCTCCTTTGTACAAAAGAGGAAAATGCATCCCTCCTCAATACACTCTACTGCCATCTGCTGGGAAATTTCTGAAACAAACAAACTTGTACTTAGATGTAAATCAGTTGTGCAGTGTACAACCTGCACAACCATATGTGGCAGCACTGGCTTAGCTTGTCCATTCCATCTCATGCCTGTCTGGAGTATCCAAATGTTCTCTCCTCTTCATTATCTTGGCCACTGCATTGATTCACAGCACCACTCCCTCCCCCTGGACTATTACCTGCTTCCATCCTGTCTTCCCTAACTGTAGACTTTTGTTTCTGCAATTCCCCTCCTTACAATTGTCAGAAAACACTTTGTAACCTACAAATACCATCCCCTCACTCCTCAGTTGGAACATTCTCAGCAGCTTCTGAGTAATTGAAGAAGAAGACCAGTCTTTTGTATGTCCCAGTCATGCACCTGTCTAAGTGCCCTATCACTTTCTCCACCACCTGCCTATGCAGCTGAAATTCCTGAATACACCATAGGTTTGTTTTGTTTTTTTGTGGGGATTTTGGGGTTTTGGGGGTTTTTTAAGATTTTATTTATTTATTTGACAGACAGAGACCACAAGTAGGAAGAGAGGCAGGCAGAGAGAGAAGGGGAAGCAGGCTCCCCGCTGAGCAGAGTGCCCAACACGGGGCTCAATCCCAGGACCCTGGGAACATGACCTGAGCCGAAGGCAGAGGCTTTAACCCACTGAGCCACCCAGGCGCCCCTTGGAGGGTTTTTTTTGTTTGTTTTTTTGTTTTGGGGGGTTTTTTGGCCTCTGAAGTTTCTATCAAGGAGGGTCTCACTAGAAAACCCTTCCTAGCTACAGTTATGAAGGATGAGGGGTGATGCTGAATCAGGACATACCACCACACCCCTGACACCTCCGAAGAGGCCTTTCTGAAAGTAAAAGTTCAGTGGGCAGGGTGTCTTAGGCTGAGTTGTATTCAGTCTGCGGCAAGAAATTTCCAGAAACTTCCATGTGCCCAGGATTGTGCAAAGTTAGTGCAAACTTTGTGCAAAAAAAAGATTGTGCAAACTTCCATGTGCAGGATTGTGCAAACACAGTCCTGTCCCTAGGGAACTCACATTTTAGAACAGGGATTGGGCAAAATGTTTTCTGTAAATGGCCAGGTAGTGAATATTTTAGACTTTGTGACATCTCTGTCACAATGACTCAACTCTGTTACCATTGCATGGAAGCAGCCATGGGCAGTAAGGCAAAAAAGGAGTGAGGCTATGTCTCAATAAAACTTTATTTATGGGCACATAATTTTCATGTGCCATAAAATATTCTTCTTTGGGTTTTTTCCAACCATTTAAAAAGGTCAAAACAACTCTTAGCTCTCCCTTGTTCTAGGCATTGAGACAGACACAAACAAATCACAATATGATAAAAAATGGAATAATGTACATAAGGAAATGTTATGAATGGGGACGTGGGGCCATGTACATAAGCTCTTCTTTAGTAATTCTGGTCAGAACTGCACTTCAGACAGACTCCACATTCTCACTGCCAATGAGAGCGGCAAGCATGACACCTCCTTGGAAAAGGAGAAGCAGCAATAATCCATGGAAAGATGAAATCATTTGCATCTGCATCCCCCAGAATGAGAGCACAATATGGAGCAGAGGTTTCCTGACCGGAGAGAGAGCTAAAATTAGCTTCTGTTCAAAAGCAGAGACTTGCCAGTAAACAGTACTATTATTAGCATCATGTTTTTAAAAAATAATAAAAAGACATGAGCAGTTTTGTTTAACGAGGGTTTGCACTGACTTCCCGTTTCCTTTTTTGCTTGCTCTATTTTGCTCTTGGGTGAAAAGTACTCCCACTACTTCACGTTTTCCAACTTTTCTCATAACAACATGTATTCTTGACATCAGTCCATTTGAAGGATGAAGATTCTAAAGTTCATTCCACCTTCCAAGAGATGTTTTTGGTCCAAAGGCCACTCTGCCTTCACCCCATTTTGGGGGGAGGCTGAGTGGAAAATACAGTAATTAGCCATCATCAAAGACACACAACCTTACTATAAATTACACCTACACACACACACAAAAAGAAATCCCTGCACTCTATCAGGCAACCATGGTACACAATCTATTATGGATAAGTATTTTGAGACCGTGTGAATATGCTGTTCCTCCTCAAGCTTTCATTTTAGCACTCATTGATGATGCTTACCTAAATCAACTAGACATTACTAACATGGTCACCAAATGGTGATATTTTTAGCTCCATGAGTCTTTCTTCATTTATGTGTTGGCTTTCAACTATAAGTAAGAGCTTTCATCCCTCCATGTATCTATCTACTGATCTATACCAGTATGGACTCACTGAATCTTATTTTACTCAATGGGTTACAATCTCCTATCATTATTTATTCAAGATGATTTCATTTCAAGATGATCTAGATTTGGCCAGTGGAATCCTCTTCAGGCAGACTTCTCGTCCTTTGGACTTTTCTTCATCATTTTTTGTGCTCTTCCTTCCTTTACGGCACAAAAAGATATTTTAGGCTCCCCTTATAGTTGCCCAGTCCCTGCTATGAAATGAGACATTCTCCAAAAGAGTCTTCATTCCCTTTAGTAAAGCCTGGTCTTTGGAAGCCAAGACCTAGGTACTAGGAGAACAGAGCAGATAGCCATATTAGACTCCTTCAGTTACAAAAGAGAAGATCAGTTCTACCCCAGTTCCACTGGCGGCTAGGTGTTTCTTTCTGACCCAAACCAGTAGTTCAAGAACACTCCACCCTAGGAACTTGTCAGGAAAAAAGCCCAAGCTCGTCACCTCCAATATTTATCAGAAAGCTGACTTGGACTGAAACACATGGAGAAGCCTGCATGTAACCACACAGTCCTTACATTCTTCCAGAAAGTCTTAAAACCCAGCTTTCTCACCTACCAGAGGAGCAGAGAATGATCCTGTACTTTGAAGCCTGCTGCATGATGTAAGAGTGTCTACCAGAAGGTGGTGTTGACTATAGTTCAGAGCCCCACCACCTTGTTGCAAACTCTTGGGGGAAATTTCCTCATGTCATAGCACTATGAAGAGAAGAGCTGTACTTTTGCTTAGAAATTTCTTTCCTTGGATGTAATGAATGCTGTAAACCCTGTAACGAGCCAGGTCTCCCTTGCGGTGGCAATAATGCCTAGAACCAAATATGTGGTGCATATAACAAGGCTTCACATCATTATGTGTGTGTTTCACAAAGCAGCAACCCTACTGGTTCCCACAGCCCCAACCTCAGTGGGTTTCTCTCGATGACAACCATCCCATCATGACCACTGCTATCTACATGCTGTGTGTGTTACTTGTCTAGGCCATAAAGCACACCACAAGCTGCATGGCATAAATAGGACATCTCACAGTTCTGGAGGTAGGAAGCCCCAGACTGAAGTGGTGGCAGATTCGGTTTCTAGTGGGAGGTCTTTTCCTGACTTGCAAATGGCCACTTTCTCTCTGTGTCCTTACCTGGCCCTTCCTTTTTGTGCTTCAAGAGAGAGCTCTCTCCCTCTTCATAAAAGGACACCAGTCATATTGGAATAAGGCCCCACCTTTATGACCTCATTTAGCCTTTATAACCCACCATCTGCAGGTACAGTCACACTGGGACTTGGGGCTTCCTCATATGAATTTGGAAGTGGGACACAATTAAGTTCATAACACTCTGCAAGCTGCTTATAACCTTTGTGGACCAAGTCAGAGTAATATGTAAACATAGTGTTTTCATCCTCATCAGAAGTTGACAGCTTCACAGAAATTCCCCACCCTTGCCTGACATGTAGAATGCAGAACCTGCCATTCTGCAGGCTGAAATGGAACAAAGGCCACATCTATGACTTGATTAATTATGCTTTATCTTAAAGTTACATTAAGCAAAATGCACTGGAATTAGGCTCATTATTCCATAATCAAGCGTTATGGAAAAGTCCTGAAGTGTCCCATTGTCCCTCCCTTGACGCTGCCCGTACCCTTCTCTCTTTATTGGAACATCTGAACTTATGGTTGCTAGAAGAGCCCTCCAGGATGGGAAAGTTGCCTGTGCAAAGATGCCGCATCACTGTCCTGGTGAGAACCGCTGGCAGAGACACAGAGCAGGGCATCCATGGGTACAATGGTCTTCTTCACAGAAAGTGTCTTCAGGAAAATCCTGAGGACACATGGATACACACCACATACATCCCACAGCTTGGACTTTTCTCTAGAAACTTCTCTACATTTGCCTTCAATGCCCTTTGAGCAGGAAAGATGCTGTCTACCCAGTGCCTAGCACAGCATCTAGCATTGTTTATCTGCAGGCCTGGGAAGCTCTGTTTTTCCAGCTCAACCCGTGGTGTTTCTGAGTTTAGTCCAAAATCACATATCAATTCATTTTGCAGTATCAACTCTGCTGTGTCACCCACCCTCCCCCAATATTTCCTGCCTACAGTTGTCTGAGGGGCCCCAGGTTCTCAGAGCACCTGCCCTCTAGAAAGGCCCAAGGTCCTCATATGAAGCTCCCACCCACCCATATGGTTGTCCTTCCTATCTCCTGTCCTGGCCCAGAACCACGCAGCCTGATTTGCCTGGTATCTCCTCATATCTGTCTCTTGCACACCAGACTTGGCCTTTTGGACTACAGCTGCCATTACCAAGCCCTGACCGGGGACTCACCCCTCATAGCCCAGACCTACATGTTACTTCATTCTTCAGCTCAGAGAGACCCTGGGGACACCCTCTTGTCAAAGAGGAAGTTCAGCCACCAGCCTCCAATAGGTGACATTAATCAAGAGACAACAGCATATCTGTATACCCCTGCTTATGTATCACTGAAGTAATCATTTCTTGAGTACTTCCTACAATACCAATTCCCTTTTCAAGAAGCAACATAGCACTCAGTACCATCTATTTCAGAAGAGAAAAGTGTGACATTTAAATAATTGATCTGATTGATTTCCAAATTGGGTTATTATTAATTTCCTGCTGTCAAAATAGAAATTATCACAGGAATGTTTCTCTCTACCTATTAAGCCTTTTAATAAAAGCTGAAAAACAGGATGGAACACAAGTAAAGTGTAGCTAGTCATTACCAAGACCTTCTTTACAAGGTTGCTTACAGGATTGGTTTCACTGTGCTTATTTGCAACACAAATAAAGGCTTATATAACAAGCTATCCTTTTTTGGTATCTATATTAAGAGCAAAATTTATCTAATCCAGCTCTTTAATTTTAGTGTTAACCAAATAAGCATTTATTTGAGGAAAATTACTTTGGAATTTGGGCTAACTGGTTGGTTCCTCAGTAGGTCACTGGGTGACTATGGGTCTCAGTGGGAGATCTGTGTCTTAGAGAATATCCTCTTGTCAATATTCTGTATCTCTTTGAAAGTGAATTATAAATGTTCTCCCATCTTTCTGATTCAGTCCCAAGCTGGGTGTAAACTCTGCATTTCAGAGAGAAGGAAGGGCTTGACCATTAGGTCCCAAAGTCCTACCACAATCAGGAGAAGGTAGTATGTCCAGTCAATACAGGACTATATTGACCCCCACATTCCCATCAATTTCCAGACTTTTCTACTAAAATGAGACTCGTGGGTAGGGAGGTTATTATTACAACCAATAAGTATATGAACTGGGGCTGGTACAGCTGAAGGGATTATACTTGTTCTTCTGTCTACTTTAAACCAACAAGCTTTTTTTTTACCTTTATTTTATTTTTTTCAGTGTTCCAAGATCCGTTGTTTATACATCACATGGGTGTACTCCATACAATACGTGCCCTCCTTAATATCTACCACATGCTCTCCCAACCCCCCATCGCTGACCCCTCCAAAGCCCCCGGTTTGTTTCTCAGAGTCCACAGTCTGTCATGGTTTGTCTCCCCCTCTGCTTTCCCCCAACTCACTTCTCTCCATCTCCCAATGTCCTCCATGTTATTCCTTATGCTCCACAAGTAAGTGAAACCATATGATAATTGACTCTCTCTGCTTGACTTATTTCACTCAGCATAATCTCCTCCAGTCCCGTCCATGTTAATGCAAAAGTTGGGTATAATATTTCATTGTGTACATGGACCATATCTTCTTTATCCATTTGTCCATTAAAGGGCATCTTGGCTCTTTCCACAGTGTGGCGATTGTGACCATTGCTGCTATGAACATTGGGGTGCCGTTCTGTTAACTACATCTGTATCTTTGGGGTAAATACCCAGCAGTGCAATTGCAGGGTCATAAGGTAGCTCCATTTTTAATTTCTTAAGGAATCCCCACATTGTTTTCCAAAGCAGCTGCACCAACTTGCATTCCCACCAACAGTGTAAGAGTGTTCCCCTTTCTCCACATTCTCTCCAACACTTGTTGTTTATTGTCTTGTTAATTTTGGCCATTCTAAATGGTGTAAGGTGGTATCTCAATGTCGTTTTGATTGGAATCTCCCTGATGGCTAATTATCATGAACATTTTTTCATGTGTCTGTTAGCCATTTGTATGTCTTCTTTAGAGAATTGTCTGTTCATATCTTCTGCCCATTTTTTGACATGATTATCTGGTTTTTGAGTGTTGAGTTTGAGAAGTTCTTTATAGATCCTGGATATCAGCTCTTTGTCTGATGTAGTGTCACTTGCGCATATCTTCTCCCATTCTGTGGGTTGCCTCTTTGCTTTGTTGACTATTTCCTTTGCTGTGCAGAAGCTTGTGATCTTGATGCTTTAAACACAATTCCGGCTCCATATGCAGCTCCTTGGGGAGCTTCAAGGGGAGAAAAAAGTGCATGGAATTTATTTTTCAAAGGGAGAGGAAGTTGAAACATAACAGTTCAATGGAAATGTGGGTGCCACTCAATGATTTGTAATCTCTAGAAGTGGACATGTATCAAATTCTATTGCCACAAACACCAAGTAACTATCAAAGTGTGTCAGAATTCAACTACAACAAAAATTGCTTGAAGTAAACAGGCGGTCAGTTGGGGTTGGAGAATTTTTTTTTAATTATATGGCAAAACATCTCAAAAGAAGTATTTGATACCAGGTGCTGGATCACGGCAAAAGTGCCCTGAATGAATGAACACATTCAGTTGTCACCACTCTTTAACTTAAGGAGTCCTGTGGGGTCCATGGAGTTCTGATGGCTGTGCTTTCTGGGTAAGCACAGGTGCATTAGTAACTACAGATTCCACCCCTGCCAAGTGGCCTCCAGCCATGTCTCACTACACCCCACTGACATTATCACATATCAACTCATGCCAAAAACATCAAACCACATTGAGCTGAAGCTGTTCCTAGCAGCAAGAGTGTGAATCAGGCATGGAACAGGACATCAAGCAGAACTCCAGAAGTCAGGCGCATCTGGTGGCCCCATCCAGTGGGTGTCAGCTCCTTCCGGCTACCAATAAGAGCTGCCAGGTGCCACATGGGTTGTGCAAAGCAAGCAGTCAGAACCCAGTTTGGAGGCCCAACTCTTCACCCATACTGATGGCAAGGAGTCAGAAACTTAAGATAAGATAATGTCATTTCAGACAACTCCAGCCCCATACCTGGCCAGCTGATCTTGTGGTCACTTATTGGTCTAGGAACCTATACGACAGCCACCACACAGTGCTGTCTCCATCCTTCCTCCTCAAAGGTATGGCTTAAGAGTGCTTGGCGTGAGATTGAAAATAACCTGGAGCTTCACCCATGAAATATGTTACTTTGATCTATATATGCATATGATTCATTTTCTGTTTGGGAAAGGAAAGGCTCTGTGGATTTTTAAAAATTCATGTTGGTGCCCTGATGGCAGCCATAGGCTGTTAACTGGGCCAGTTGCCATTTGTGGTAGCTGTGGTACAGTCCCCAGAACTCACAAAGATATTCATACGCCTTGGGCAAACTCAAAAATCTTGAGGTTCCCTAAGATTCCCACAACCAAGACCTTTTCTCCTACCAACGCCAGTTACAAATGCAAAGATGTGTAGCTCCCCTGTGGACAGTTGCTGAAGCAAAAAACTCACCCCACAGAGCATCCACTGATTTCAATGCAAACAGACATTTTATGAAAAGTCTTGTGGTAGACAGTCTTTAAACTTTTACAAATTAAACAAGATTCAAGGGGGAGATGGTTAGGGTGGGGGCATGCTGTATAGTGGAGAGCCTTGAATGTCACAAATAACAATAATAAGTGGAAATGATAAATATCTGGACATAGACAATTCATAGCAATGATATAAAAATTACAGTTGGTAATTTTTCATGTATACTGACAACTTAAGTGATTATAGCATATGTAACTAAGCTCAGCTTTAATTACTTAATACTATATTGAGAAGGAAAATACTTATAAGGATTGTCTCTAGTTGATTGCAGTGGATATCTTCCATCTTCCCAAATTATTTATCCAAAATTAAGTTTTCTAAGGACACAGTAGCATGCGCCATTGATGATGAATACACTGATGGCTTGGCCTTCTGAAATCCAACTTCGTGTGTGTGTGTTATGTTAGTCACCATAAAATCCGTCATTAGTTTTTGATGCAGTAAAATCCAACTTCTGACTCAGGCTGAGACCTCAGGCAGCTTTGTTGATGGGAAGGAGCTACTGCTTCCCTGAAGTGAATTAAATGGTGTGAGGAAGAGGGTCTCAGCCCACGCAATGCCTCCCACTCAACTCCTGATGCCTGGCATGAGAGAAGTAAGAGATTAAGCCTTGCCTTTCACATGTCATCTATGCTGACATTTGGTAGTAACTGTTTGCTTCTTCTTACTAATACACTGTCAATTCCTTTTTTTTTTCTTAAGATTTATTTATTTGAAAGAGAGAGAGAAACCATGAGTGGCAGAGGGGCATGGGTGAGGGAGAGAATTTCAAGCAGATTCCCCACTGATCATGGAGCCCCATGTGGGTCTCAATCCCACGACCCTGTGATCACCACCTGAGTTGAAGCCAAGAGTAGGACGCTTAACAGATGAGCCACTCAGGCACCCCCACTGTTAATTCTTGAGAGAGAGGGGAGGGACATATTGATTTCCCCCAGTGTACTAAGAACTAGGGACTGTAGATGGATAGATGACTTCCTCAAGAACTCAACCTGCGCTGGAAACTCCCTTTTTTGGGAGGAACAGGATAAGAACACCTGAGAACAAGGTAGATTCCCTTTGAAGGGAAAGGTGAGCAGAAAAGGAAAAGATGCTGACCTGCCAACGCTCCTTGTCACCCTTCTCCTCTGCAGCTTATCAGACCTTTTAATATTTGTGATTTTGAGGTGATCCCAAAGCAGAAAATCCATCCAGATTTCATTTCACAGAGAACGGTGGCAGGCAGGAGAGCAAAATTTTCCTTGTTATTAGGACCCTGTTCACTGGAAAAGCTATGGGCCAAAAAATATTATTACTTAATAATAAATAAATAAATAAATAAAATAATTTTAAAAGTAAAAGCTGTGGACCCTGAAAGTTCTGAAAAAAGGACTTCTCGCTCCATCCTGCACTTCAACTGTACTCTCAGGAATTGAACCTGAAATGTACACATTTGTGATAATACATAGATTTAATATCTTCACAGCAGTTGAATTGCACTGATTCAATATATCCTCAAAGGCTTCTCCATTTGACCTCTATCATGCTCTCTTTGCCAACACTGACATCCATATCACTGTGTCTATTAAATACCTTTCCTGAAACAGTAGGACAAAGAGAAATACTTACTAAGCAACCAAGTCTGGTTTCCAGCCAATATCCACAAGACGGGTCTCATTAATGAATACTCTCAGGCATCTTAGCTGACACCTGCCTCCCTCTTCCCCACCTCTCTGCCATTAGAATTCCATGTCCCAGAACAGGCTTAGCTAGTGTTAAAGAAAAACCAGAGCCTGGCAGTAGTCAAAGGGGTAAAAGGAGATTTTAATGAGGAGCTATTGCAATAAGGGAAAGAGACTTCAGTCCAGAACTGGATTTAAGGCCAAATACAGCACAGATAAGCAGGAATTTTAACTAAGGGGGAGCCAGTGGATGGGGAAATACCAGGAGGAGGTGAGGGGCATTCTGGCTAAACTGACCTCACAGGGTCTTCCTGAAGCCAAGCCAGGTGATCAGACCTCACTGGGGGATGGAGGATAAGGGTGAGAAACCTGATCTGATATTGAGGGTGACCAGATATCAGAGTGGGAGATTCTGGCTAACTGGACCTTGCAGGACTTTTGCTAAAATTGGACAATGCAAAGACAAATACCAAAGTACAAAGATCAAGACCTCATGGGGAAGAGGGTTCAGAGGAGCCTGATTGACGTGGGATCAGGAGCCTTTGTCACCAGGAGTGAGTCATGTTTCCCGCACTCATATTATTGTTAGGTCCCATTAGGCTGACAAACGAAGGGGAGGTTCACAGGGAAAGCCCTGGGCTTATGATCAGAAGATGTGCTCACGACTTAATTTGGCTCCTCATGAGCCATGTCCTTGACCAAAACATCTGGTCTAACTCGACCCCAGTTCCCCTACCTGATTAGAGGTGATAATATCTGCCTGGTTTGGCTGATTTTTAAATCAGATGATTCAAAAAAATCTAGCATAAAATCTGAAATATAGTAGGCAACTGAAGAGAAAAGGGGGTGCTTTTATTTTTTATTAACATGTAATGTACTATTTGTTGCAGGGGTACAGGTCTGTGATTCATCAGTCTTACACACTTCACAGCACTCACCATAGCACATGCCCTCCCAATATCCATCACCCAGCCATCCTATCCCTTGCACTCCCCTCCACTCCAGCAACCCTCAGTTTGTTTCCTGAGGTTAAGAATCTCTTATGGTTCTTATGGTTTTTCCCCCTCTCTGGTTTCATCTTGCTTCATTTTTCCCTTCCTTCCCCTATGATCCTCTGTCTTGTTTCTCAAATTCCTCATATCAGTGAGATCATATGATACTTGTCTTTCTCTGATTGACTTATTTCACTTAGCATAATACCCTCTAGTTCCATCTATATCATTGCAAATAACAAGATCTGGGGGTTTTGATGGCTGCACGGTATTCCATTGTGTGTGTGTGTGTGTGTGTGTGTGTGTGTGTGTGTGTGTGTGACATCTTCTTTATCCATTCATCTGTTTATGGACATCTAGGCTCTTTCCATAGTTCAGCTATCATGGACATTGCTGCTATAAACATTCAGGTGCATGTGCCCCTTCAAATCACTGCCTTTGTATCTTTGGAGTAAATACCCAGTAGTGCAATTGGTGGGTCATAGGGTAGCTCTATTTTCAACTTTTTGAGGAACCACATATTGTTTTCTGGAGTGGCTGTACCAGATTGCATTCCCACCAACAGTGTACAAGTGTTCCAAAAAGGGTGCTTTTAAAATGCTGGTATATCTCTAGTGCACAGAGGTTCTACTCACCTGTAAAATGGCAGACGGTTTAAAGATCTAAAAGTGTCAAATTAGAAAAAGCACTCATCCCCCTTATTAGCAGGAGATTCTTAGATTGAATTTAATAAGGTGAACTGGGAATCTCATCACATTCAGGTATGTTAGAACACTTTTGCCCTGAAATTATATCTTTATAAGGGGAAAAAAATACCTGTCTGCCAAACCTTTCAGAAAAATCCACTAAACTGAAGATTGGAAAGGCCTCTTCTTCTCGTTCAGGCCTTTTATACACTTGAAACAGGTCAGACAAGAGGAATACCTTCCATCTTGGATGGTAGGACTCAAGGAACAATAATAAAAAACTGTAGTCCTCCAGAATCATTGAAAAAATAAATAGAATAAAAAGACTTTTTAATCAGGCACTTGCTTCTCTGCAAACTCTCCCATCTAGACTATAGAACACAACTACAAACCCAAAAGCAAGGACAGAAATGCAACCACAGAAGATACCACAAGGTCCATTCATTGAACACCATACACAGAGCACAAGTGTCTGAGACTGATGTGAAGATAAGAAAAGCATGTTTCTTTCATCTAATAAGAAATCCTGATGAGTTCAGTTGACTGGAGTCCCAGACCACAATAACCTGGAAACAGCAAATAAAGGAAGGCCATGGGTTTACTAAGAACTGTTTCATGGAAAGCAGTGAGGATTGAGTCTGGCAGCGAGTGGGGGAAAAAATGCCCAGAATCTTACATCAGAGAAAAAAGAGCCCAAACGTGTAGCTTTCTGGAAGCACTCAGGAGAGAGGGCAACGCTCCTGCACACCTTGCAGCCTCCTGGGGGTCAGGTCTGCACTGCAGGACAGAATGGTATTTGAGGTTTCAGCAAGACAGCCCAGAGACATAAAGAACATGGGTCATACAAGGTGAAGTCCACTCCGAAGCCGTGTTTGCCATAATATACAAAGATTTCTGGCCTCAACTGAGAAGTGATCATTATTTATATTGCAACTTAAAGGGAAAAACCTCAGTCATCTGGGGAAATCATTGTGTGGCATATCATCCCACATTGCTGAGACATCCACTAGGGCCCAACCAATAGCCTTCCTTGTTTCCAGCAACCAGTTTCTCAAGCCCAGGCTGTTCTGAGGGAGAGCACACTGTCCTGCTGTTGGACCCAAGCCAGCAAGCAAAGCACCTCTAAGGGCCTTTGTTTTAAGTGGTGTGAGTGAAAGATGCCCTCAGCCTAAAGGAGTCTCCCTAGATACTCCTGCCCTCTGGGACACTTGCGTGTAGGGACAGCTCTCCCCCACTACATTTCCCAGCTCCTAAAGCCGGGGGAGGGGGGAAGGAATGGCAGGGTAAACAGTAAGAGGTCAGCAGGAACCAGAGGAAGGGGGTCTTGCTGTCAGCATGGGCACTAACCAGCCAGCACCGAATGCATACGCCCGTGTCTCCATTTGTGTCCTGATGGTCTCTAACTCAAGACAAGGGATGCATGGCAATCACAACTTAGGAATACCAGATTCACCACATTATTTTTTTAATTAACATATAATGTATTATTTGCTTCAGGGGCGCAGGTCTGTGAATCGTCATGTTTACACAGTTCACAATAGCACATGCCCTCCCCAATGTCCATCACCCAGCCACCCCTTCCCTCCCAACCCCCACTCTAGCAGCCATCAGTTTATTTCCTGAGATTAAGAATCTCTTGTGGTTTGTGTCCCTCCCCGTTCTCATCTTGTTTCATTTTTCCCTCCCTTCCCCCAACGAGCCCCTGCCCTGCCTCTCAAATTCCTCATATCAGAGAGATCATGTGATAATTCTCTTTCTCTCATTGACTTATTTCGCTCAGCATAACCTTCTAGTTACATCCACGTCATTGCAAACAGCACATTATTTTTTAAAGCATAGTAGCTTTCTCCTTTCCAGACAGCAGCCACCTTAATCTTCTGCCTGCATCTCCAATTTGACCTGTGTGATGAATCTCTCTTTATTTGCTTCAGTCTAAAGCAATTAAATTTTGCTTCTCACTGTCCTCAACTGTGTATTAAAAGGGAGCATCGAACAATAGCTCAGAGCAAAACCTCTTTATTGCCAGAGAAGAATTGATTTCTTATTCCTCATTTTTTATTGTAATTTTGATGTTCTTGCATTAAAAGTGATACTTGCAAATGGTGAGAAATTCAAAGAGCATAAAAGAATGCATGATAAAAATGCATCCCACTCCCTTCCTCTATTCTGCAGACCCTCCACTGCTCATGGTCACATGTATGCCTTCCAGAAATAGTTGATACCTATTCAAGCATACGTACACACACATTAACATATATTTATATTTTGTCACACAAATGGGAGCATGTGTTTTTGCACACGGTTCATTGTGCTTTTTTTTAATGTTATGTTAGTCACAGTGCAGTACATCGTTAGTTTTTGATGTAGTGTTCCATGACTCACTCTTTGCTTGTAACACCCAGTGCTCCATGAAATACGTGCCCTCCTTAATACCCGCCATTGAGCTAACACATCCCTCCACCCTCTCCCCTCGGAAACCCCCAGTTTGTTTCCCGGAGTCCACAGCCTCTCATA